>JAUTXW010003620.1:437500-612391 GCA_030620095.1 Kuschelorhynchus macadamiae
TATGCATTAGCGTAGTAAACAGTTACTAAATTAGAAACACCTAATGAATTTTTTAAAGACTCTATCATAAAAAGAAACATTTATTTAGTCTCGAGAAAACATCATCTATATGCAGGCTCCACTCAAGTTTAGGTTGGGTTATCTATGGTAATTCCTAAAAACTTTGAACTATGGTTAACAGGCAAAGTCATATTATCAAATAAAAAGTATACATATTTGGATTTATTGGTTTGCGTATTTTTTATCTTAAATTCCATAAAGACGGTCTTTGATAGATTGATTATATGATTGTTTTTTTACACCAATTTGAGAACTCAGTTAGTGTAATCTTAATTTTCTCCTCCAAAAGATTATCATTTTTCGAGGAGATGAATATTGTCGTATCATGACATCAGGAAACATAAAAACGGTTCCACATAAAATGTACTCTGGTAAGTCGTTTATAAATAACAAGAAAATTAGAGGACCCAAGACACTGCCTTGAGAGTTCCCTAAGTCATAATTTGTCGTTTGTGAAAAAATATCACCTATTTTTATTTTAAATTCTCTATCCTTTAAGATTGATTTAGGCCACTTACTTAATGGTCCTTTAATATCTAGCCTTTCAAAATTTTTAACAAGAAAGTCAGGATCTATGGTAGCAAATGCTTTTGTTAGATCAAATAGCAGAGCTACAACTTTTTCATTCTTATCAAGTTGATTATTTATATTCTGTATAAAGTCAATCGCTGCGGTTTCAGTAGAGTGTTTTTCTCTAAAACTATGCTGGTGTGTGGTTAGAACTTTTTTCTTCAGAAAGGAAGTTAGCTTATTGTAAATAACCTTTTCGAAAAACAGCTAAGTAAAGATATAACCCTATAATTTACATTTCAAAGAGGATCAACATTTTTAAATACAGGTAAGATATTAGCTTCTTGCAGTCGCGAGGGGAAAATGCCTTCATAAACGGACATATTTATCAAATAAACCAAACAAGCAATTACTTTAGAAGAACACTTCTTTAGCAAAGCAATAGGTACGTTATCTGGCTGTCGATTTTTTATTGGGCATTTTTTTATGATAGACCTAACATCCTGTGGTGTTACATTAGTATATTGAAAGTTATTAAGACACTTTTCCGACACAGTGCACTCCTTTGATAAACCGTTACTAAAGTGACAATTTAATTTATTTCTAACAACAGTAGATAGATAAATACTATTTGCTATGTATTCTGCATTAGTTAGCATTATAATATTATATATTATACATTATCCTTGCATATTTGATTAATGTATTTTTTTTAACAGTTTTGGTTTTTGCTATTTAAATAGTTCATTTATATTGCAAGTGATCTTTGTTTTGTTCTTTAATTTATTTATTTTTCTGTTGTAATTGTTTTTTTCTTTTTTAATTTTTATGTTTTTTCTCTTTTAAGTAATTTATATTTATTTTTTAGTTGTAAGTCCTCAATACGCTTCTGTAGCCAGTGTAAGTTTTTTAAGTTATTAAGATCGTGAAGAAGTTCGATAGAAAAGTTAATTTTCTCATTTTGAAGCTTTTTTTCCTTAACCTCTGGACGGCTTACTTGAGAGCACCAACTAAATTCATCAAAAAATTGTTCAAAGTCCCCCTCCCCATCGCTCCGAGTGAAGTTTATTTCAAATTAATTGAAGTGAAAATTAAATTCGTTAATCGAGCCACTGTGAATCACCGGTGGTACCGAACCATCCTCTGTTGAACCATTTCTGGCAATATTGTTTGCTCCTCATAACAATAAATAAATGGACAATAATGATCAGATATTCCAGCATCAAAATTTTTGCAAGAAAAAAACTCCGGTTCGGATATGATGACATTATCAAGACGAGAGATACTGGTTATAATGTTTGTATTAGTAAAAATTCTAGTTGCTCTATTAAACAAAAATGTCAGTTCATTTGAGTCAAAAATATCTTTTGCGTCTTATAATATCTACAATTGTTACTGCTAGGCAGATGGTCAATGTAAGATCAAAACATATTAAAATATTTTCATAACTTTCTTAAATTTTTGTCAATAGTTCAGAAAAAATGTCGAAAAAAACCTCAATGTCAGTCTGAGTTCCCGGTCTATATACTAATAATATACAGTAGTTTTTGTATTCTATAGTAGAATCTTCGAACTGCATTTCAGTAGAAAAGTTGTTATAGTCACGCAAAATTTTGTAACTTTCAGAAACACCATTTTTTGCAAAAGTTACACGTGTTGGTGGTGTATTCTACTAAACCCACACAATTTATCGTAGCCATTTTTCTTTAAACAATCTATTCTGACACTAGTTAGCCAATGCTCCGAAATACACAAAAAAGTAGGATCATATTGTTGAGTGCAAAGTTCAAATAAGTTTATTTTGTTAAACAGTCCCTGTACATTAGGATGAATGGCAGACCAACTAGAAATGTTTTCCTTCCGAATGAGCTTCCTGAGTTGAGGCTCGGTTGGGAAAATCCTTAGGAAATTTGTGCCTCTTGACTGCTGCTGGATTTTTCTGTTTTTACTAAATTAATTAATAATTTTCGGTCTTCAGGATGGCTTTCTAAATTTACTATAATTTAATATTTACTATCCAATTTAGATTTTATGACACATAAATCTGTTCTAGCCTGGACATAATAAACCGGAGAGTTATTTTGGCGATGTAGTTTTTCAATCCCTAGGGAGAGTTTTGAGTTCCATAAACAATTTTCGTCTCTCCTTACTCTTCTCGAAAGAAAAAAGTGAATTATGAGGAAATTGAAAAGATGGAAAAGACATCCCGTACTACAATATTGCCCCTTAACAAACTTGTCCGGGATCTTTGGACGAGAAATTCGAAACAAAATGCCCCGCCTCGAAAAATTAACTATAGGGACCTGGATTTTGAATCATTGGGATTTCGGGCTAAAAAACACAATTTTCAAAAATCTCCGGTTTAAAGAGAGGTGCGCGGACAGTCACAATAGCGCGGCTATTGTAACAATTACCTAGCGATCTCTATCTGCTTTGACGTGTGTATATAGGCATAACAGCGATATTTTTGAAATTGATAATTATTTGTCAAATTTAAAACGGCTACCAAATTTGTAATTAACGGTAAGTAACTTAATAATTCAGGTAACAGACTGAAAAAGCCACGAAAATGTTACAAAACAATTGTTTAAGGTACAACCACTCGCAGTCTCTGGCCATCTGAAATCGCCAATTTCAACATTTTTAATAGGGACAACATTTTTTATTGCGAAATTTGCCAAAAATCTATCAAAAGTATGTTTTATTACTTTTTCACACATACCTGTCGTTATCATCAGAATTAATCGATAAAGGAAGTGTGAGTGAAGATAACTGCGGTAGTGTTATTAACATAGTTTTTTGTAAAACTAGAAAAACTTTAATATTTACATTTTTTGCAGAATTATTTTCAGGAAGTGAGAAACTTTTTTGTTTTAAGAAATTTTGCTATATATGTAAAAAATGTTTATACATGTTCTCTCGAGTTATTTAATGAAATTTTTTGTTTTTGAATCACAGTGCATGTGCTTGTCAAAATGGCGGTAATGTTGACAAACCGCAGTGGGTATTTTTAAACGGTGTTCAGTACATAATAAAAAATGTTTAGCTTTGCTAGTTATGCTTGTGGCACTCACACGTCTTGCTTAGACTTAATTTAAGTTGTTTCAAACACAGACGTAGACAGAACAAGGTTTTGGGGGCTGAATGCTTACATTTTTTTCTTTTTTGATAGAGTGTTGTTTTTGAAAACCATTTCGTTCGCTACTTTTTAGCTTGTACGGTAAAATATTTATACTTTTAAAGTGTAATTATCCACCTAACTACAAATTATATATTTTTTTGGAAGCAACATATACTACAGAATACAAAATTAGTGTTAGGCAGGGTAAGCATACACGTTGTTTTTGCTCCTTAAATTGTCTTCAATATCTAAATAAGTTAAGCAAAATAATGTTAAGTTTCCATCTGTATAAACGTTAGTTGTGGATTTAACAGAAGTAATTTATCTTTTGACCTGTATTAAGTTAAATATATTCAGTTACTTTAATAATGAACAATTGGCTTTAATTAAACAGCTTTAAAAGTTTTTGATAAAATAAAATGAATAATTTTAATTAACGATCCCAATTTAGGAAATTAAATAAACTTTGCATGTAGATAGTCAGGTCGAACTAACTATAATAAGAATAAGTACAAGTAGTTCAAAATGTAATGTGTACATTTTATTTTTAGAATTTTGGATAATACATACTTACTCTTGCAGACATTTTGTATTGGTTAAGTACCGGAATTTTTCTTTAATTCTGATATTTTAAAGAAAAATAGTAAAATAATTTTATCCGAAGTTTTGTTCTAGTCGATATAAAATATAAATAGAGGTCACTTTTTTATAACTTTTTTAAAACAATGATCACAAGCCCAAATTATGGCGCTTTCCAAAAAAATAATGTCAAATATGACTTATACAGATAATTTTTTTTATTTAATTTTTGGGCTCATTTTGGGAACATTTATCTGGATTAAATTTAATAACTGGAAAACTGTTCATAATTTCGAAAAACTCAGAGTGATTTATTCTTCCCCAGATCTTTTTAAATTTAAATTCAAATAGTTTTATAATCCAAAAAATATCAGAGCTACACAAAAAAATGCACAAAGTTAAATGTGAGCCCATCTTTTTGACAAAAAGGCCAGCCTAGATGGTACAACTCCTATGTGCTGGGGTGGCTTGCAAACAAGAATATGTTCTTTGGCATCTTCAATTCTAATCCAAGCATTAATAGAAGTTACCAAAGGATTAAAAGCAGCGGCGAAACCGAGACGGAAGAGAAATCACTCGGAGGGCGGAGCGCAGTAGCGAGACGATCGTCGACCTAGGCGTAGCGGACGCCGATCGACAGGCATAGAATATGTTATGTTGCAAGTTGCCTTTGCAATAATTTACTTCTTATGTGTTTCAAAAACTGTTTTGGTTAAAAGTTTCTTATATCCGTTTCAAAGCCATTTCACATTTTAATTGCCACGTATACAAATAAATGCTGGAAAGTTGTAGTTCTGTGTAGAGGCATTCTAGTTTTGAGCGTGTGATCAAATGCACACACTTTTTCAGATAGTCTGGTTAGCCGGATTTAATGACTCTATGCACGAAAGTATACATATGATGTTTCCTACGATTACACAAATTGAAAATATTAGCTTCATTCAAGTAGGGTGCTATATGATTTCTGTCAGGGATATTATACGAGAATTTCATACAAGAGTATTGAACCTTTTTTCATATTCGTAAGGATAAAGAGTCCCTATATACTACATCTCCATAATCAAAAAGGGAGAGTATTGGGGTCTCGCATAAAAAATACTTGGTGGTAAAAGACGCCTTAAATCGTAAAGTTTCTTTACACGGAGGTACGCAGCTGGTAATTCTGTTTTTATGTGAGAGTCAAAAGATAGAGAGCCATCAAATATTACATCAAGATTTTTTGATTCAGCTACAACGGAAATATTTATATGAATGTGTAGGTTTCGTTTATTATATTTTCTTACATTAATATAATTTTTACCTAAAACCGATATTTGAAATTTTGTTGCAGCTTAAGATTATGGTTTTGAGCAAATTTTTCGATTTTTTTGAGGTCTCATGAAATATTCTCCCGGTATATCTAAATTCCAAATACTAATTGGTATATATTGTTGAGAATCATCAGCGGACTGTTGAAGCTAAGCGTATTTAATAGACTTACACATGTCAGCTACGTAAAATGAGAATAATAATGGAGACAAAATTGAGCCCTGGGAAACTTTTCGATTAACTGGCATAAAATTTGAAGTAGAACTATCTGTGTCTGCACAAACACGCAGCTTTGCTGATCGTACAGATAACTAGACAGAAGTTTTCAGCATTTTCAGGTAGACCCAAATAGTGCAGTTCTGCCAGTAGCACTTTATGATTTAAGGTGATGAGCCTTATTAAAATCTAGAAGAGCCGTGCATGTGCTACTTCGTCTGTCCTCATTAAAGCGAATGCTATTTAATATGTTTACCAAACTAGTGCAAATGCTATAATTTCTTCGAAACCCTAATTGTCAAACAGGAATAATCTATTCATTTACTACAAAATTTGAAATTTGATTAAAAATGTGTTTTTCGATTATTTCTAAAAATTGCTGGTAGAATGCTTATTGGATCTTTAAACTTCGGATTGAGATCTTCACAATGCTTTTATTATGGCTTTTTTTAAATTGAACGATATACATTTTCTAGGATGCTTATGTTAATGTTGTTAATTAAAGGATTTATGCAAAAAGGCAAACTCTGCTTTATGTTCTTTATAGAAAGTTGATTTTCCCCAATCGCATTGGATAATATTGTAGAAATAGTTTTTATCGGTAGATTTTAATCGAAAAGGCAGAACTCCCGACGTTTTTCAGAGATTCTTTTGTTTTTATAGAAAGTATAATTCTATTTAACCCTTGTTTTGTTCCACCATCTTGAATACGTACCACGATTTCACCAGTTTAGCTCGCTTAATGATTGCAAAAATTTTGAAATCAGTCTAATTTAATATTTTATTAGGACACTATATTATTTTGTTACCTTGGATTTGTACCATATGTTACCTGTTCACTTCTTTGTAACACTTAATCTTATGCAAAATTAAAGGTAAACCCTTAATTTTTGACCAATTTTTTTTTACTCTAACATTCCACCATGGCAGGTCGTCAGAACGCCAACTAAAAGATTGATTTTCAATTTTATTAACAATTTTGACATTAGTTTTGTAATATTATTATCTGCTTTTTATTCGGTTTACAACACTATTTAGTGCACTTTCATATTAAAAATTAAACAGAACGCGTGCATCAACTTCATGTTTATGAAACTAGTACATCAATGTACTATTTAAGGTCTTATTTATCGACAAAAAAAAGTTTAAATAAATTTAATACTTAGTTTTAGTAGAATATAATTTCGTTATATTCTACTATAAAATGTATACAACTGCTGTTAATTTCTTTTAAATACACGGCTGTGTTTATATTTATTTATTATCTGTGGAAGTGGAATTTACAAAACTGTCTAAAGAGAAATAAAAGTTCAGAAATCATTATAATATTAATTTTATAATATTTTAGTTACGCTACTAGTTTTAAAGTTTATTAGTGAAAAATAATTCTAATTTACCCTCTAATTGAAGGTTTTGTTGATATTTAGCTAAGTTTGCCAAATTTAGCTATTTATACATTGCAAATAATTGGTAAATTTTAAAATTACGGATGTATCGAGAAAATTCGGTCTATTCATTTCTCGATAAATATTGGTTTATCCATATATCGATAACCAAAATGTATCATTAGGTGAGAGTTAGATGTACCGTTCCCAAGAAAACCGCTGACGCAAAGCATTCTCATACTGGCAATTTCGAAAACTGATTCCTGTCTATTGAAGACTTTTATTTTTTTTTCAATTTTGCTTTATATTTTTAAGAACGAAATATAAAAGATAACATCTTTACTAAAAAGAGTGCATGATACACCCAAAACCAAACTTATTCTGGTAGATTTGCTAATATAAAAAATAATTAAAAATTATGTATTTTAAATCAATTTATTAAGAAATTAGAGAAAATAATAAATAGTTTAAGTTCTATTACGTTAAGCTATGAAACGCAGAAGCCAAAAACAACAACATATGGTAGGCAGTGTTTCCAGTCAGCTCAATTAACTGGGAAATTTTTAAGAGTAAAATAGAAAATATTAAGCCGTTTGATGGTGATACTAATATTTTAAATAAATTTGTCCAAAGATGTGATGATTTAGTTAACAAATATAAACCATAAAAAGATTACGATTTCGTTCAACATTATTCGAATGCATCCAAGAAAAATTAACTGGCCGAGCAGAAACCATGGTTGGCAATCGTGTTGAGTTTTCCTCATTGTTTAGCTCAAGAACTAATAAGAACAAGACCCTTCAAGGACGAAAAATTAATAAAATTTGGTAGTGGGCTACAATTAATAACATAGACGAAAAAATGTGCAAATGCAAATTATTATAATAAAACTTCTTTAAATACATCTGTGTGTGTACTTGTACAGGGTGTTCCAGCGAGGACTGAACAGGGACCTATTTTCGACCTTCCTTGTATTTTGGAAAAATTCAAAATAGCCAATCGATGTATTTTTTCTTGTAGAATCCAAAAATGTCATCGAAAAAATATTTGAACCAGAAACAAAAGAGTTACGCTATGCATCAGGTGTTTTTTAAATGGAATGTATCGTTTTTTATACGATTTTTGGAAAGAGTGATTTTTTTTATGTCCGTTCTGATTAAAAGATTTGATTTTGCGATAGCTGTTTATATTACATTTTAATGTTTTACAAACTAAAATTTTAGCTTCACCTCTTTAAAATATACGATAGGTTGGTATAGGTGATCAAGGTAAAATGACGTTTGAATGCTTTGTCAATAAAAATTGACATTATTTTAATTATTGTCGAAGTCTTCACCTAAAAAATATATATTTGACTCTGATCGAAGTGAAATACTCTTTGGACGAGAGACTACAGATTGTTATGCTATTTTACAAGTGCCAAGAAAATGCAAGAGAAGCAAGAAGAAGATTTATTGCAAATTTTCATAGAAATATATCCATCAATACAATTCTAAGGATAAAAAACCTATTTGAGGAAAATAAAACTTTACATGATAGAAAAAGAAATTCAATAAAAAATAATTATTAAATAATAAAATAAAACTACTAATAACATAAGTTTTCAATGTGACCGCCATTTTTCTCGAAACAACATCGATAACCCCTTTGTAGCCTTTCTAAACTTGCTGTTACAATATGATTTTCCTGGTTAAGGCGGTTTATTTCATCGACAATTTTTCCCATGATCTCTTGAATATTTTCTTTTCGTTGTCTGTATACGACGTTCTTCAAATGGCCCCAAAGAAATGTATCCAAAACTGAGAGGTCGGGGCTATTGGGCGGCCAAGCATATGTTCCATTTCGCCCTATCCATTCGTTATGGCGCCGATTTAAAAATTGAACCACATCATGCACGGCATGAGGAGGCGCCCCATCATGTTGCCAAATTAAATTCTGATATTCTGCCAATGGTAACTCTTCCAAAAAATTTTCAATTTCGTTTTCTAAAAACTCATAATATATAATTTTCCTCAAATAGGTTTTTTATCCTTAGAATTGTATTGATGGATATATTTCTATGAAAATTTGCAATAAATCTTCTTCTTGCTTCTCTTGCATTTTCTTGGCACTTGTAAAATAGCATAACAATCTGTAGTCTCTCGTCCAAAGAGTATTTCATTTCGATCAGAGTCAAATTTATATTTTTTAGGTGAAGACTTCGACAATAATTAAAATAATATCAATTTTTATTGACAAAGCATTCAAACGTCATTTTACCTTGATAACCTATACCAACCTATCGTATATTTTAAACAGGTGAAGCTAAAATTTTAGTTTGTAAAACATTAAAATGTAATATAAACAGCTATCGCAAAATCAAATCTTTTAATCAGAACGGACATAAAAAAAATCACTCTTTCCAAAAATCGTATAAAAAACGATACATTCCGTTTAAAAAACACCTGATGCATAGCGTAACTCTTTTGTTTCTGGTTCAAATATTTTTTCGATGACATTTTTGGATTCTACAAGAAAAAATACATCGATTGGCTATTTTGAATTTTTCCAAAATACAAGGAAGGTCGAAAATAGGTCCCTGTTCAGTCCTCGCTGGAACACCCTGTACACTACAAAATAATACTCATTCAAAAAAGCCCAATCTTTAGAAGAGGCAATGGCGTACGTTGGTGAATTCCGACAATTGTGAAATCGTATTCGCCATATACATATTTTGAAATTTAAAAAAGCGTATTCACAATATACCTAGCTATAAACAAAATAATTTTCAGAATTTTCTTAGCACAAGTTTTAACACAAATATAAATTTTGTTCCCCAAATAATGTCAAATACCCAAAAATACAAATTTTTCACCGAAATCAATTTGGTCTAGTCAACCAGTGATATGCCAGAACGTTTACTTCCACCAAGAAGATATTCGACTAATAGAGAAGTTTTTGGACCCCCCGAAATCCGAGTCAGTCGCAAAATCTTCCAGAACCCATAACAAGGTCTACCACATCTAGAAGCCCCACTATAATGAACAGACGTATACCTCTGAATCAAAATGTTTAATCAAATTGATGCCTTTAACGAAGCACATAACGGTTATACTGACAATTGTTATTTCGACCCCCAAAATTGTCATGACACCCAAATTATAAGCAAAATTTCGAGGAACATGATCAACAAAACCGGACATTTAACAAAGCCAATGTAAACAACCTACAAACTTTTCAAGACACAGGGCCGGACGACGCCCAGATTTGATGGAAATACACATTTCCTCAAATATCGCATTTCCATGTTGAAGGAAAAGCTGTTATTTTTACATTGTGCAGAGAATTTTCAGACATATTCTGCAAACCAGGTGATGTGCTATCTTGTTATTCTAAGAACGGAATACCTAATACAAACACCGCAGAAAAAACTAGAAAATCTGTACCCACATATTAAAAATAAGAGGTTTTATAGACCTAGTAGGAAAAGCAAATAAATGGTTATTCGGTACTTTAGCCGCCGACAACTGCGAGCGTTATGATAGGGCAATTAAAACCTAGACCAAAACCAGAAAAACATTGTAACAGAGGTAAACTCTCAAATTTATCTATCCAAACAACTAATTAATAACTAAAATAAAACAATTTCAATTTTACTATAAAATCAAGAAAAATTGGAATATAGTTTTAAAATCTTTAAGGAAACGACAGGTCAAATTAACTATATAATCAAATATATTAGCCTTCAAAGCATAATTTACCAGATTAATCTAGACTGTCAAAATTCAACAAAATTCATTGACAATTTAGAAGGTGCCATTAGGTTTTCAAAACTAAATACGTTACATAACTTTATAAGGTCAGAATCAGAAATGCGAGAAATATTAAACAATCTAAAAATCATGTATATTAATAACGAAATACCAAATTTTAAAGACAAGTTAAATTTTTCAAATAGAAAGGCAATTTTTGCTATTCATGTCCCTATAATAAGGCTCAAAAGCTTTACCTTCCATGACCTTTATCTTGTAATCCAAAATCAAAAAATATTTGTTTCCAAATATCCTCACCTGGCACGCGCAGAAGAAAAAACACCATTCAAAGAAGTCGTCCCCTGCTAGAATAAACGTATTACTGTAATGAAAATTTCAACACCCAAGATTGTTGCACTCTCCAACTAATGAAAGGTTTTCAATTAGATGATTGTCAAATTTTCTAAATTAACTTTGAAGAATTAATATTTATATTATTAATAATATTAATATAAATTGAGTGTTCTATCCTACTTAAAATACCAAAAACGTGTCAAATTCAAGTAAGAAGAAAACTATTTACAAACCTAATACGTATGAGACAAGGAAAACCACTTTTACTGCCAGAAATCCAAGTTCTGAATTTAAGAACAAGAAAAACTTACCAAACACCAAATCTTACCAAAATAATTACGAAAAAATCTTTTTTAGGAAAATTTTTAGGAAAGCTAAATTTCTATATAGATATTGAACACCGTGCATGATAAAACATTATTCTTTACTGATTACACTGAAGTTTAAGTATAAAGATCCATCTAATTATCTGAGAGCTACCCAATTATTATCTGGTTTTCTAAAAATAAATGACATATTAGTTATGAATAATACTTTAAATACAATGTTTGTACAAATAATTTTGAATTAGAAGAGAAGAGGTCAAAACCTGTTTTTTAAATTTAAATTACTTTATCAAAAAATATTTTCAAAAAATCTGATTCTTTTGTAAAAATCTAAAAGTTATGAGTACTGGAGAAAATCAAGATTTTCGTTGTCTAGTCTATTGCCAGTTTTGTTTAAGTTAAAAATAGATATAACGTCAGTTAATTACCAAACACGTTTTATTAAATACCGTCAAATAATTGTTGATATCTGTTTTGGCTTTAGAATTACTTAAGTTTCTCTAAATCTACCTAAAAAAATATTTAGACCAGCAATGTGTTTTCAACTTCGTATTGAATTAATTTATACCTCTGAAAATACAATCCATTTACCGATAACGTAAATTTGTAAATTCCGAGGTTGAACAGACGTGGATATAGAAGTTGAAGTTTTTATACACTTGCTACATTCTAAGACTTTTCCTTATATAAAGATTGCCTCAAAAAACTGCGGTCCAGGTGCTAAATTTTATTGTTTAAATGATACTTTTTTGAACGTTTGCTGTTTGAATTAATAATTGAAATCCTAAGAAAGAAAACAAAAACTGAGTTAAAAATATGCAATCCCTTTCTGTCAGAAGTCAAACAAGTTTTCAGGCTCTACAATTATCAAAGACTGTCAATTTTCAAAAGTTAGGATATTAGGTAAAATTAAGTATTGGATATGGAATATGGAAAAATATCTATAATCATATAGGGAATTCAAACCTGGCAAAAGCGTTCGGATTAGGACTGTTATGTTTCAAACAATTTTATCAAAAAACAGTGTTTCGAATATGCGAAAATACCATTACTTGTGTTAACTGTTTAAAAATGTACAAAACAAAACCATTTAATACTTAACTGATTTTTTTCTCCAGTTTCCTATAAAACTAGTATGATGAACATACTCTAACAACAAGACATATTTTTTTTATTTAAACATAATCCTTACCTTGGAGTTAAAAACATGTTTAAAACGAAAAAACTATTTTAAATATTTAAAGTACATGCTTGTTTTAAACAAAAAAAAATAATTTTTTCAACCCTGGTTAATTTAAATAATAAAAGTTGACAATTTAATACCTTTTTTGAGTATATTAAACAACCAAAAGGTAACCAAGATAAAAACAGAATCGACAAGTCCGAGTATTTTTTTATACAATATTGATACATTATTTTTTAATTTAATGGTTCAATTTTAAAAATAAATATAAAATACAATACAAAAGTACCTAAAAGGTGAAATTTATGTTCTGATACCATTTATAGAATTATTTAAACAAAAATCAAAATTCTGGTTAAAATTAAATTTGCAAAAGTGCATAAACAAATTTGCAATCTAAACTTTATCACACGTTCTGTTAGTTAAAAAAACTTAGCGAATATTTGGTTTTGTTTAATCTATTTTGAAGAAACAAAACGCTTATTTTAGTATTTCTCTTAAAGGATGCATTATAAAATATCAACAAAAAGCTTACATTTATAATAAAACACAAAAAGAGTTTCTTAGATTAAAAAAAAATAAATTACATGGAGTATTAAGCACCATCAGAGTTATTATCTAAAACTACCTTTATTTGCTAAAATACAATTGTTATTAAGGTTTTAGTTTAAACAATAACATGAAAAACTTAACAACATAAATAAAAGTCTCCGTTGAAATTCATTTTAAAACAGAATTTTATTAGACCATAAATTAGGAGACTCTTGTTTTGTTTTATAATTGAAATAAATAAAAGGAATAGAGATTTCTTTCTACTACTCCATAATATGAATTAACTATAACATGAGATGAGGATTGTCGACAGAACAATATAATAGTCACACTGCGTTTCTAATGAACTGTAATTGCTGGTAATACATTTTGTTTTAAACTTAGTACATGATTACTGAGCCGATAATAAAAAATATCAGAAAATAAAAAAAAACGAAATTCTTATGATACATATTTTTATTCTGCTTAAAATATTCAGCTCCAAAATGAAAAATTTAAAGCAACAAAATCTGTACTAAAGCATTTTCAGTTCTGTTAAATTTCTGTATACACTATAATAATACAATTAATTTCAAACCCGCAATGAATTTTCGACAGGCAATATCCAAACGTTTTTATAATGATATTTTTTATTAATACCCAGATATGTATTTTGGTTTGTATACGTTTTCAACTATCATATTTCTTACAGGAAGTATTAAATCAATCCTGTTGTTTAAATAACAATTTTTAATAAAGTGTTTAAGGTAAAACAGAAAATACTGTATTTATTTGGCCTATTAAGTAGCCTTTTAATTTATTATATTTTCAAACTAGAGCACATCCAATTTCTTTTTGTGAAAATCAACATAAACACAATCAATACAACTATCACTAGAATTATTAGCAATTCTGTTATCCTAACTGATTATAATTTAAGCACTTCTGCAGCTCAAATTTTAGATGTACAAATAACTCCTCACGATATAAGTGATCATAAATTAGTTTTTTTCGCTCAGACAGTGTTAGCCATCTTGCCAACAAAATCATTTTTAAGGTAAATTATAGAAACCTTAACTACAATTAATTTTGTAGTAACTTTCTATTAATACCGTGGAGAAACATATACCCGTATAATTTAAACGATGTCTCTCAAAAAGTTGTTTATTTTTTGTAATTATATTATCATCCATCTACGTCCGTACAGATTTACAAAAAACTACTACATACGTACGCTTCAAAGAAATAGAAAGGAATATCTAAGTAAATTAAAAAATATTCTGATTCTTTTCTGATAAAATACCAATAATTATAAAATTTGTTTACAGCAGCAGTTACATGGAAAAAAAACAAGGCTTGTCATTATAGTCAGGTGTTAAAAAAAACATAAAAAGAATTTTAGTAGAATATAAGAATATTAAATATCAATGCAAACTACTGGCATTAGTCTGCTAGGTTATTTTAATGATATTATTACTACTAATAACTACTTTGCAAATTAATTTTTCAATAATAAACCAGATCAGTAGCAAATTAACTATTATATCCGAGATCAAGAGCGCAACAAGTAAGGATAATATTAGCACAACAGTATAAATTTCGCTTTTACTTCCATGCCCGACCTATATAATGAAATTTGTACTAAAACTGAGTTTTTCTTTAATAATGAAAGGAACCCTACATCTTAAACGTAATGCAAATAATTATAAAATCATACCAATTAAGCAATCTTTAAAGGTCAACAACGATTACCAGGCAGCTCCCCTCAATGTAACACATGATATCCTAGGAGCCACTAATAAACAAACTAACATTTCTCATATAACTCGACTTTACTAAAGTATTTAATACCATTAGTCATAATACGTAAGAATCCATTTTATCACACAGGGAGGACATAAAGGCCGTCGCCCTCGTCTAACTTTTATAACAGCATATTGCAAAAGTTTCGAGTGAAACATCCTTTTAAAGATCTTTTTACTCTTAATTCAACTTAATTCAACCTCCGATTTTGAAAACATTTGTGTCAACAGTTCTCAAATGATGACCAATAAATATGTTTCATAGAATCATTATTAAACTTTTGGGATATTTTCTTGAGGTTACCAATGTCAATGCACCATACTAAGTTAAGCACGAGTATAACAAGTAATAAAAAACTTATAAAACGAATACTAAAAAACTCAAACTAACAGAAAAAGAAAAAAGTCAAATTATCATTTTAAAAAATGTTGTAAATGTCCGTCTTGAACCTTGAACAAATGAGCATAGCATCCTGTTAGTAAATTCTTCCCTCATATTATAAAGGGTTTCAGGGTTTTTTCCTGCACACACCTCAATGATATATTCACGCAGTTCATCCAGAGAATCCGGAGCCATTTTGAAAATTTGAGATTTCACATAGCCTCATAGAAAATAATCAAGGGGTGTATGATTTAAAGTACGAGCTGGCCACTCTGACAGATCTCAGTGACCAATCCATCTATCTGGATAGGTTGCATCAAAGTAATTTCTAGTGTCTGTAAAATAATTGGTAGGGCATCGTCCTGTTGAAACGTAATGCCAAAGTAGAACTCACTTGGGCTTTGAGCAACAACATCATGAATAAGTGGAGTGATGGTATCTGCAGCATTCGAAGATAAGTACGGCCGTTTAAATTTTTCTTTCTGCTATAATCTCACGAAACTCTAGTCGCCTGTCAGGGTCATCTTCACTTGATTCGTGAACAATTCTTATTTTAGAAGGATGAAATTTATTAGATTTCAAAGTGTTCTTACCGAACCAACGCTAAATATTGCATGTCTCAGCTACTTGCTTAGTACATTGTCTAGGATTTACAACCATTTCAGCTACAACCTGAACTTTCACGTTTTCGCTAATTTTGGACTTCCCAGATCTTTTACCGTCCCTATTACTTCAAATTTTGACAATATTTCCTGCACATTGCTCGTTCCGAAAAGCGCTCATTGAAAATGCGAACTGAAGGGTGATAATTTCCGTTGGCGACGCCAAAAATGATAACTGCTTCAATTTTATCTTCTAACGAATTAGCCATTTCAGTTAAATGACATTTACGTAAACTTCTAGAACATTTAAAAAGCACATTTCAAAATTTCGTATATTAGAAAACCAAGGCAACGACAATTAATTGTTGTACTTGGTCGAAAATAGTGCAGCAGTATCAAAAAATCAAATATAAAATTGTTATTGGTCATCATTTGAGAACTGCTGAATGAAATGTTTTCAATATCGGAGGTTTAATTAAGAATAGAAAGGCCTTTAAAACGATATTTCGTTCTACGAAACTGCGACCAGCTGTCTTCTGGACATTTAAAGCTGTCATTTTCTTTTAAATGGAGAATTTGCTCATACATCATTGTTCCACATTTCGTTGCAATATATCGAGCGGATCAAAAGTTAGACGAGAGGCGACGGACTTTATGTTCTTAGAGTATAGAGTATATACGTCTCAGCAAAAAAAAAAATGATTTTAAAATATTTAATTCTAGAATGCAGTCAGTATCTTGTAACGAAGTTACTAATTTTTAATATTTTATTTTCGGGGAAATAGGTAGAGATAATACAAACTTTTACGCTTACTAATTAATTTTTACTTTCTCAGTAATAATACATATAAACTGATTATTTCTTCGGAATTGAGCAGACTAGATTAGACTAGAATTCATAATACATTTAACTCCGTATCCGGTACTCTATATTTTTATTTTAGATTTACATAAAATTAAAGTGATAATGGAACAATAGCAGTATGCGGTCCCTACAGGCATCCCACTGCCAATGCCGTCGACCATAGGGGGGTTAGCGCGCGCCGCGACCGTACGATCTCCAGTTACTATTTAAGCAGCTCGTGCTGTCGGCAGAACCTCACGTTCTTGCAAATCAGATTGTCCAGCCAGGAGCCACAGAGATAGCAGAGCCTGACCAGCTCAGCGAGATTAGATACAGGTAAACTGGTTTAAGTATTACATATAAAGACGGATCGCCTGTTGCGGTTTTCTTTTTAATACAGGGAACGTTGGATGTGAGTCGTACCTGCCAATGTTCCATGTCTGTTGCTAGCTTGTGTGGCAATTCCCGGCTAATATTTAGTTCCTTATTTCGTTCTGCCGACCCTCCTCCATTTCAGCAACACTGGTTTGTGTGACGTTCATAACCAGTGAACTGTACCTCGTCTTGGGACTCTTATTAGCTTACCTGGCGTACCCAGCTAGTAAATTGGTTTTGGTCTGCACACTCGCCTCACCTTTGGCAATACTTGTATGTGTGATATTCCCAACCAGTGACTGATTCTTTGTCTAGGGACTCTTACTGGCTTGTGTGGCTCTATCCAGCCGGTAACACAAATTCTGATCTGCCCCCTCCGAACTGGCAGAGGTTTCACTTGTATGTCAGTTTGTGATCTATAATATTACTTGTCTTAAATCATATCCGAGAAGGGGATTCGGCCGTTTGTACTAAATATTCTGCTGGTGACCGCCCAACCGTAAACCACCGATCGCCGCCGTATAATACATACCGTCCGACTGCTAACTCCGTTTCTCTGTCAGGATTATTCTGACCGTTTCATTATAGAGATAGCCAATCGTGTGGGATTATACAATAGCGCTCTTAGTGGGATAGACATATTTTCTAAATTTTGGAATAAACAGGGGTTGGGGTTTCTGTATCTTATATTTAATTAAAATTAAGAGTAATTTATTGTAGATATTATTGATTTTACTGTAGCTGGTTGTTTTATTACTTTGAACTCTTCCTCTTATTTAAGACCGGACCGATCGAATCTAGGTAACATTTCTCCATTGTAGAAAAGCTACTCGCTAGGCATAGTGGGCCCTTTACCACTGAAAATAACTAAGGTCCGAGAACCATAATCCGAAACCGCAACGACAAGAACGCAACTTAACATGTGAAATAAAAGACATTTGCACTCTATCACAGTCCCTATCTTTTTTCTTGCACTTTAAATCGCCACCATAAGAAATCCAGTTCTGAACGGGTAAATGTAATGTAAGATTTAAAGAAGAAATTCACTATTCTTATACATACAATAAATTTGTGATGTTTCAGAAGTCGTTTTCTTAAAATATAGCATTTTATACGAACAGATAGGCCAACAAATTTTTATATTAATTTTACTTATGGTTGGCTAAAAAAATACCAGGGATACAAATTTATATTTATTCTTTTGCTGTTATATACTATTTTATACTGCCGTTTATCTATTCTTACATATCATTTTTACAATAGTATTACCTAGAAATATTAATTGTTGGCATTTTAGGTACATTACCCTAAATATTGTGTGATGTGACTAAAAAAAGGGTATTTATCGTAAGACATTACGTTATTTTATTAATAATTTATGTAGTTTTAAAACTATCCTTTTAGAATGAGAAACTATAATAACTTTTAAATTTTTTTCAAACGAGTGGCTTTTATTGTTGTCTTTCTAATAGCCACTATATTGACTCAAAATATACATAGTTCATTAGATAATGCAGTGGCAGCAAATTTAAATTTAGGTAAAGGTATACGAAATTTTACTTTAATAATATTTGTTAAGGCTCGGGTTACTAACATATGCAAGTCTCGGCTTTTTCCCATTTTCGTAAAATGGTTTGTATGAAGGAGACTCGGTATTAAAATGTAGTTAATAAGATTGAACGCCCTCAAATTTAATATATTTTTTAAATCGCTAAAGACCACATAATAATAAATTTTATTATTATTTTTTAAAATATTAATAGATTCTAAAACAAAAAACTATTTTCACTTATAAAGAGTTGTTTTATCACCTAGAATAATCTTGTGTAGTCGAAAAAAATTTTATATATAAAATATAAAACAGATTTGGCGTTTTCCACCTCTTAAAAGTAAGACCTAACATTTTTATTTTATTTTTAGGGAGTTTCACCTCCTTAGAATGATGACCCTAATACAAAAAAATTGCCTTTGTATGCAAAAAAGAAAATAAAATGGTCTGTTCCCGTTTTTTTAAACATCTAAATGTTGTGGTTCTAAAAATTATTTGTATGTTTGAGGATTATTTTATTACTAAAGGCAGCCCTGTATAGTGTAGAAAATATTTAATGTAGAAAGAGATAATAGAAATTTGACATATTTCATCGTTTTTTTTTTCACTAACCGCTTTACATTGAAACATATTTTCGTTTATTGGGGACTGCTTCATATCTCTAGTTCAACTACTGTATGGTAGAAAAACATATTATAGACAAAAAAACTAGAAAAAATTGAACGTATTTCCTCGTTTGCTAAAAGTGATAAATGCCCGTGAAATTTTTTTTTCGTTTTCAGGAGGCAGTTTTATCCTATATGTATAAAATGTTAAAATAAATTTCACGTGTTTTACCATTTTTGGGCAAGTTTAATGCTAATAGAATACATTTTTTTTATTTTCCGGTAGCCCCCTAGGGCTACCCTGTATATATGAAAAAATGTTTTATTAAAAAAAAATAAAAAATAGAGTTACCCTATATAATAAAAAAATAGTACATAGTATACCTAGTAGGAAACGCTAAATATTCCCGGATGACCATAAAGATTGCCCGTCGAGGCGCAACTTAAAATTTTGAAACAAGCATTATTAATTTCATTAGTATACAAATAACTGTAAAGAAACAATATTTCCTAACAGTTATTTTCCGTAACCTGGCAATTGCTATTTACAAGTAAATACTGACTTTTTGCTTCAAAAATGTTATTAAAAATATTAACATTTCTGAACGATTTTCGGAAAAACTATTTTATGTTCAATAATTAAAATAAATTTGAAGTGTTTAGCCGGTTTTATACTTTTATACTATATATATATATACAGGGTGGCCCATCGAAAACGTACCGCAAGGCATAACGGCCAGGGTAATTTTTTTTTCAAAAAATCCAAAAACACATCAATTTTGTTTGTGAGGGGGACAACTTTTGCCCTTAAAATGATCGCAAAATTTTCAACCCTCTAAGCGGGGGTGTCATCCCCCAAACTTTTTCAAATGGGAAGAGGGGTCAAGTGGTACCGCAATGAAAAGGGCTTTCTATTCTCTATACATTCCCGCTTTGGTTTTGAAAATCGGTCAAGTCATTTAGAAAATATGAAGGATTGAAATTTGAAAAATACATTTTTCAAAAAACGCATAAATTGAATTAAATAAAAAAAGCTTACCGTATTAATGAAGCAAATGCTGAAAATGTTGCCCGTCGACCTCCATACAGTAATACAAATTAGCTTCAAATCGTTCTCGAACATTCTGAAGAACTTAAGGGGTCACTTCGCGACAAACGTCAATAATTCGTGTTCGCAGATCTTCTAATAAGGCAAGTGGAGTGCTATACACTTTACTTTTTATGTGTCCCCATAGAAAAAAGTCTAAAGGAGTCAAGTCGGGTGACCGGGGAGGCCACTCAATGGCACCCCTTCGTCCTATCCACCGCCCGGGAAAGTTAGTGTTTAAATAATTACGCACATTTTGAGAGTAATGTGGAGGTGCACCGTCTTGTTGAAATATCAGTTCCGCTTCAACGTATCCAGGATTATTTTCGATGATGTCAGTTAGGGCTGGGTCGATGGTATTTTCCAGTAAATCTAAGTACATATCACCTGTTAGAGTTCCAGGAAGAAAAAAAGGACCCACAATAGAATTTCCAAAAATACCAGCCCACACGTTCAATTTCTGAGGATGTTGTGTGTGCACCTCGTGAAATACCCTGGGGTTGTTCTCAGCCCAGTACCGACAGTTATGCCGATTAACTACACCGTTCAAAAAGAAAGTGCACTCACCCGAAAAACACACATTGAATAGAAAATTATTATTATTGGCCACTCGTTCACTAATAGTTTCACAAAATTGCAAGCGGCGATCAAAATCGTCTTCGTTGAGTTCTTGTACCAACTGAATTTTATACGGGTGGAAATGGTGTTTTTTCAATATTCTTTGGACACTTGTACGATTCACGCCGGTCTCATTGGCTAATTTTCTTGTACTCAGCGTACTATCCATGGCAACTTGGCCCAATACAAAGACCTCCATAGCTTCATTTACTACAGGATTTTCCATCTGCCTCTTTTTATTTATAAGGGATCCAGTTTCGCGAAATTTTGCTACTAACTCGCGAACAATTTTGCCGGAAAGGTGTTTTTCAGGATGCCACATTCATTATTTTTAAAATAAAGTTCGATTATTTCCACTTTTTCTGCAAGTGAGTACACCATAATTATTGATAAAAAATTTAATGATATTGAGAAATTTAAACGCACAAGTTACAGAACAGCTATCTAGCAACTACCGCACCTGATCGTTGTGGCATGTCAAATCACTAAAATCAGCAGTAAACATCTAAAATAACAGGACAAAAATAGCGAATTGGTCGAAGGAATTTATCCTTATCATTTACTCTGATAATTTGTAAATAAACATTTTAAATTTCAATCCTTCATCTTTTCTAAATGACTTGACCGATTTTCAAAACCAAAGCGGGAATGTATAGAGAATAGAAAGCCCTTTTCATTGCGGTACCACTTGACCCCTCTTCCCATTTGAAAAAGTTTGGGGGATGACACCCCCGCTTAGAGGGTTGAAAATTTTGCGATCATTTTAAGGGCAAAAATTGTCCCCCTCACAAGCAAAATTGACGTGTTTTTGGATTTTTTGAAAAAAAAATTACCCTGGCCGTTATGCCTTGCGGTACGTTTTCGATGGGCCACCCTGTATATATATATATATATATATATATATATATATATATATATATATATACATATATATATATATATATACATATATATATTATGATGTTGGTTTGTACAGATGTGTGCATGTGTGTATGTATATGTATATATTTATAAATTATAAATGATAGTAACGTTCAAAATTGAGTATTATCTCAAAATGCCAACAGGATATTTCTACTAGACTAGACAAAGTATACTCTAAGTAAAAATTTACATTTGTTTAAACATAAACATAAAGTTATTTCAAAGTTTTATAATGATTTAATTTTTGTTACATGCCCACACTTAATAATTATTATTAAACAACTTGTAACTTAACAAACCCATTCAATAAAGTATTAAATTTTTACTAGAATTGTTTGCAAAACAATTTTCCCTTTCTTTTTAAATACAATTTTATAAATATTGAGCCGGAGAGAAATCAGGCCTAAATTGCTAAACACAATTTGCATGCGAGAGTCCTCCCGAATATAATTTTTAGGTTTGATTATTTTTAATTTAATTTAAAAAAGAATATACCATACGGCGATAGCTAATGACGTGGTAGAGCATGAGAAAAACAGATGCATATTTTAAAGCGAAGTAAATTATATTATTCAATTTAGGAAAACACTGTTTTAAAATAATCCTTGTTTTGATGAATAAAATATTTAATTTTTTTTCGTGTTGTTTTATTGTTCAAGAGAATCACGTTTTTAATATCAACTGGTAACATATTATACATTTTAGGAGCATAATAAGTAATGAACCTCTGACAGAAAGAGTTTTGAATCCTTATCATAGAGAGATTTTCGTTAGCATTTATTCGGGTTTCATAGTGATGTGAGACAAAAGAATACAGGTGCTTAATTTTAGTTATGTAGGTTAAACAAGCAAACGCATACAGATTTCGGAAATTGAGTATGTCATTTTCGGCATATAAAAGATAGGTAGGGTACCTAAGAGGTTTATGATCAAGAATTTTTAATACAGAATTTTGGCATGTTGACAAGATTTTTAGATACGAATTACACAACCCTCCCCATATGATGATACAGTACCTCAATATAGACTCCACCAAAGAATTATATAATAGGAATACTAATTTTTTATTTAATATGTTTTTTAACTGGAAAAATGTATAAAACATTTTTCTAATTTTTGATGCTAGATATATTACATGTTCGTTCCATCTCAGATGTTGGTCAATAACTACTCCCAAATACTTGATTTTTTTAGTTCTTTTAATTTTACAACAGGTACATGTTAAATTATTATTTTCGCAGTTTAGTGAATGCATTGTCATTAGTTCATTTAATGGTTGATCTGCTTGTGTTGGGGAGAATGTAATAAAATAAGTTTTAGTTAAGTTAATACTCAATTTACTAGCACTCAACCACTGCTTCATAATGGTCAATCCGTCCTCCGCCAGTTTATATACTTCTGTCCAAGTCTCCCGTAAAACAACAGTGCCGTGTCGTCAACATACGACACCACACTGCACTCGCGTAGAACGCTGCCGATATTGTTCACATAAATCAGGAAAAGAATAGGACCTAACACCGTTCCCTGAGGCACTCCAATAGTTATGATGTCGTAATCACTAAAATCATTATTTATTTTAACTTTTTGTTTTCTAAAAGAATTTCGTGAGACACCGTATCAAATGCTTTACTTAGATCTAAGAAAACAGCTAATGACTTTTTTGAATTTTTGTTATGAATGTAAATATTATTTGTCAGCTCAAATACAGCATCCACGGTACTCATCTTATTACGGAAACCAAATTGTTTAGTATAAAGCTTATTTTCTTTTTCCAAAAATTCAACCATTCTTTGTTTTAAGCATTTTTCAAAAAGTTTCGCCATGTTGTTTATAACTGAAATTGGTCTATAATTAGTAACATGGGTCGGATCTCCACTTTTGTACGCGGGGGTCACAAATGATATTTTCCATTCGTTCGGAATATTAAATGTCTCGAAAGAGGTATTTATGATATGCAATAATGGTTTTAAAAGAAAAAGATGCATTTTTTGAATGAGAGAAACAGTTATTCAATCTTCCCCTGGAGCTGAGTATTTTTTTAGAGACTTGATATGATTAATGATGTTACTGTCCTGGAGACAGGAATCGAATATTTTTCTAAATTTTGCTCTATATTGGATTGAATTTTGTTTCCGATAGTTGTAAAAAAAAATTATAAAAAATATTAACGACATCCGAGTCTTTTTTTATTACATTTTCATTTTCTAGAATACAAAAGCTTTTTTTTATTTTATCATTTATTGTGGCCGATATTTCATTCATAATTTTCCATATTTTCCTGTAGTCATGATTTGCGTCAATTATTTTAGTGCGATAATAAGCATTTTTTGTTGATTTGATAGTTTTTGTTAACTTATTTCTGAACGTTTTACATTCGTTTAATAGTGTTGCAGTATAGTTTTTATTTAGTTGTTTTTTTATCTTATCTCTATATTTTATAGCCTTAATAATATCTTCCGTAATCCATGGCTTTCTTTTTCTGTTATTACCATTTATTTTCTGCTTATACGTACACTGTGTTATATAACAGGATAATCTATTTTTAAAACTTTGGTATGCATTTTCTGTGTCCCCGTATCCCATCAGCTCTTGCCATGACTCGTTTTTAAGTAGAAATTCAAGTTGCACGTAATCTATCATATTAATATATTGATTTTTTATTTCAGTTTTATTTGTATTGTTAGTATTCCACACAGACAACCCAATCATATAGTGATCAGTGAAAAAAGTTTGAATTACCATAGGTGTCATTAAATTTATTTTATTTTGAATGTCCTTAGTGTTCAAGAATAAATGATCTATAGTAGTGGAAGAGGATTCCGTCTCTCTTGTTGGTTTATTAATGCAAGAGAAGAAACCATTTTCAGCTAACATATTTAAGTATTGTTTAGTATATTGATCATGTTGTTTCAAAATATTAACATTTAAATCCCCAATAAAAATTTCCACGTCACACATTTTTAAATTCGAAAAGTAATTATTAGTTTCATCTAAAAATAGATCTAAATTAGTTGCTGGCGGTCGATAACAACCTGTAATTCCATAAGTTTTATTTGCTATTTTAAACTGACACCTTAAAATGTTAATTTCTGTTAATTTATATATTTCCGTGTGTGCTACTATTCTATTATTAACGTTATAGTACATATTGAAGTCGTTAATTTTAAAATTATTAGTATTTTCCAGTTTAAATGTTTCTGACAAAATAATAACGTCTAAATTATTTAGTTTATTCATATTTAAATAAATCATTAACTCTTCAAAGTTTTTTTTGTAAACTCCGTATGTTTACGTGAATAATATTTAAGCTATTATGCTCAGAAGAAAAATATTTTACCTTATCTATGTTTTTCATATATAACCGTTTCTAGCACGCCATACCCGTCTATTTCGTTAAAATAGTTCAATATCACACGAGTTTATAATATCACCTATTTTATATATATATATATATATATATATATATATATATATATATATATATATATATATGTATATATAAAAAAAATGAAAAACACACAAATATAACAAGAAAAAAGAAAATAAAAACAAAATTAATTAAAGTAAATTTCATTCAAAGGCTTGAAAAACCAGATGTCAGGGGATCGCTTTCCAAATTACATTTATAATTATTATAAAGGGCTAAACATTATTAAATATAAGCTCATTTGCTCCATAAAAAAGTTTTTAATTAAAAGTACCTTTAGCTAGTTTTTGCCTAAGTCAGTATAGTCTCTAATTTTCATAATTGTATTGCCTTTTCTTATAAATACATTCCCGTCTCTGGTAAATACAGATTTCCTGTCGTATTTTTCGATAGCTTGTTTATATAATGTCATTCGGGTTTTGTTTAAGTCTTCAGTAATCCCAATTTTTGTACCTCTCAGTTTAGCAGTTTCTTAAAATCTGTAGTTTTTTTTTGTATTTTTCCACTTTAACAATTATTGCTCTCGGCCCCTTTTTGTTATCACCGACTCTGTAACATTTTATAACGTCTTGTTTTTCCATGTGAACTTCCATTTTATCAGTAAACAAATCAGCCACTTTATGCAATAGTTTCTCCCCTGTCTCCTCTTCTAGATTGTAGACACAGAGGTTGTTTATTTTGTTGGCTTGCAACATATTTTCGTTGCGTCCTTCCGATTGTTGAATATAAACGTCTTGTTTTTGTATGATTTGTTCCAAAACCTGCAGTTTTTCTGTGACCTTGGCCAACAATTTGTCAATAAAATCGTCATCGGTAAATAATTCTTTCACGGCTTCTTTGATGGATAATTTTAAGTCGCTGTTCACTTTCGGCGGCATTTTAATCGAGCCAAAATATTGTCTGTTACACTTTCCACTAATTTGTCGAAACAAAAAAAACAGATTAATAGACACTTTTTGCGCGTTTAAAAGCTATGTTAGCTGGAGCAAAATCTACACGACCTACTTGCCGCACGCCATATACACATGAAACCGACTTTTTAATTCAGTGCCTTTTCTGAAGAACTCTGCTTATGTACACAGGTCAAACTTCAAATTTTTGTTAAATAACACCGTCTTCTAAAGCTTTAGTGGTTATACTTACTCTATAATATATATGATATACAAAATTCTGTTTAAAATACTTGCAATGGAGAAGATATTGGCAAATATCTGGACATATATATATATATATATATATATATATATATATATATATATATATATATATATATATATATATATATATATAAAACTTGGTGTCTTGTCAAGGTTTTGACTGTGACTATAAATTGTCATACATAAATATTGCCTGTAACTGCGTAACGAATAATTGCATTTTTCAGTATAATATACGCCGAAATTTGTTGAAACTTTCACAGGTGTTCAGTATACGGGTTCAAATTTTCTAAATTTTGTTTGCTTTTATGGTAGTATATGTTTAATGTAGGGAGGGTAATACAGTAAATGCGAATTTCATTATTATACTTTTCGGGTAAGTAGTAAAGCATATATTGTTATTGAGGAGCAATACGTATGTATAGAACATTTTTGATAATTTATTACCCACTTTCGAAATCACATGCGGGTTTTTATACTATATATACCTGACAGGTAGACACATTTCACGGTTCACTAATATTCATTAAATACGGGGTTCAATATTACTTCATACGAATTTTATTTATACTGAGGTAATATTTCGAAAATCGGCGATACGCGTCAAATTTATTTAATTTTTTGTCCAGTATAGTCCAGGGTAGTCCAAAATAGATGAGGCAGCCCCCTAAAAAGGAAATACATTATATTAAAAACTGGTTTTACTATATGATGAGATTTTGTGCCACTGGCAGGTTTTCAGTATACAGTTAAAGCCTATATTATGTTATACGACGATAGTAGGTAGCTTTTTTCTTTATAAATGCTGGTTTAAATGCTGTAATTTTTTTTCTAGTAAAACATTCGATCATCGTCATCGATTTAGGAACTTTGGGTAATAAATAGCCAAATTTTTTTTCCGCAGCAGTGAATTTTTCAATTATTTTGTCTTTACTATAGAATATTTCATGTAACTTTTAGGGGCGTGATTTAAATTTTTTTTGACAGCTGCAAAAAAGATTGCTTTTTTTCATGACTTTTCAACTGCTTAAAATTTTTAAATACTCTTCTCACAGATTTGTGTGAACTCTAGTTGTGTATTTTTTTATTTTTTATATTTTGATAGCTGTCAAAAAAGTTCTTCCCTTGTGACTTTTGAACGTCTTAAAATTTTGAAATTTAATTTTTACAGTTTCATATAAGTTTTGGTGGCGTAATTTATTCGAAAAATATTTTGACAGTTTGACAGATAAAAAAATTGTTTTTCCCCGTAACTTCTAAATACTTAAAATTTTTAAATACGATTTTCACAGTTCCATGTAACTTTCAGTGGCGTAGTAGTAGCAAGATGAGGGGAACAAGCCCAGCGACTACCTAAAGGACCTTTCCGCTAACCCCAGGTAAGACACACAGAATTCAAACATAAAATTACGTAACCTAACTATGTTTCATTCTTAACATTTAAAATATTATGTTTTCTGATTTTTATATTCATTTGTAATAAACACAGAATAGTTGCAGGTAGTTGTGTTATTTCTTTTTTTTTTATTTGCCCATTTGTTTTAATCAATATTAATAATTTAAAATCACAATGGACTGGCGTCCAATATTTGTTAAATATATAGCTATATAGTAATACTAGGCCAGATATAAGGAGGTATTTCCAAGCACAACCATCCAAACAAAGAGCCGAACCTATGAGTGAGTTAGCTTGGAATTGTACTAAATTGTTCGTTACAGACTAACCAGAATAATATTTATTAATAATAAATTGGCAACTTGCATTAATGAAAGTGCAATTACTGGCAAGCAAAGTAATCTTAACCCTAATAATTTGCCTTCTAAGGTTAATAAGAATCAACACATTAATAAGATGTCTAAATTATCTTTCCTGTCAAAACAAATCAAATGATTCTTATGCGCAAAATTAAGTTATTACAAAATATCTTTCCCCAATTACAATATTGTTCCATTTTAAAATTATTCGTATCAATATAATTCTTTTAAAATTTATACTGACTGAAAGCATGTTAATGCCAGTAAACTATCAAGTAACCCAAGATATGATAATGTAAAAAACAAATTAATGTACTCAAAAATAAAAGTTATTGTACCAATAATATTAGATCCTAATTTAAATGTTGCTAAACACTGTCACATGCGAAAAAATATTTAAAGACAATGATGAGATGAAAATTATTTTACTGGAAATTTTAAAGAGTTTACACTTCTTGATTGTAATTTTAATTATAAAAAATCTTTGCTGTACCTATTGTTATCCATAATTTATCAGGCTATGATGGTCACTTCATAATAAAAACAACTTGCTAAGAGTGATAGTGTTAATGTCTTTCCTTGTAACAAGGGTAAATTTATTTTACTTACATATTTTTTGAAAATTACCATATTCAGTTTAGGTATATAAATTCACTTCGGTTTATGAATGATTCATTAGATAACTTAATGGCTATGTAACAAAGTGATTTCAAAATATTAAAAAGTGAATACATAAATTTAGATGAAGATAAATTTAAGCTTTTAAAGCGAAAATGCATCTTTTGTTATGATTATATAGACAATTTGGAGAAAATGAGTGAAATCTCTTTACGTTCGATTGAGAATTTTTATAATTAATTAGATAATACTCATATTAACGAGGGAAATTATTTTCATGCTCAGAATATTTGAAATACTTTTCAGATAATTTAGCAGAATCCTACTTTAAAAACTGACATAATACTGTTAACTGAGTTTTTGAAAAATTTAGATATCGCAACAAATGGGCAAGACCCAGCCTGGTACACGTGGGCTTCAATGAAAAAATATACAGGGTGTAAATTAAAAACTTTACGTGATAAAGATATGATTATGTTTATTGAAGGTTGAATAAGAGGGAGTATTTCTACGTGTGTTAATCGCTATTCAGTATCAAACAACAAATATTTAAATAATTATGATCCTTCGAAACCTACATATCATTTTTATCTTGCTCGGTAAAGCAATGACGGAGTCCTTACCATATAAAAATTTTGCTTGGGTAGAGGATTTTACAAGTCTTGATGTAAAGTTAATTCCAGGTGACTCAACTGTGGGGGTACATATTACAAGTAGATGTATAGTATCCTAATAACATTCATGATTTTCATAAAGGTTTTCCATTTTTCTCTGAATATCGTATTTCATCACATTTTAAATTACCAGAACTTATGACTACTCTATATAATAAGAAAAAATGTATTTTACATTATCGCAATTTAAAACACGCATTAAAAAGTTGCTTTTATTAAAAAAAAAACAAAAAATAATAAAATTCGATCAGTCCTGTTGGCTTAAACCGTACATTGAGTTCAATAATCGTTTAAGAACTGCAGCCACAATTACATTTAAAAAAAATTCGGGAAAACTATGGTCTCTTCTAGACGCCACTTCAAAATCCCTTAAGCATTGATTCAATTGTAAATTATTAATTCTCAACTGAGAAATTTTGACTAAAATTACTATATTCATACGTGATGATAATGATACGTGCAAGTCACTCACTAATACTAATACTAATATTATATCTGTGAGTGCTACCCTTTAACATCCCAACCTTGTCAGAGCAGATTGACTATAGACGGGCATATAGATTTGTACAATTGTACAAAACAAAGCTTATAAGGGCACGTTTAAGCTATCTAAATTATTATTACTATTGTTATGACAATTAAAATAAAGAAAATCTACATAAATAGAACTAAGATCATTTATATCTATTTTTTTTATTCAAGGAATTAGGTTTTAAACACATTTCTGCCATCACTAGAAACAGTCTCTTTGCTAATAGGTTCAGCTCCTTGGTTCCTGGGCCGAAAATTTGTAGTAATAAGTGTTTTTTGACTTTCGGCGCGCTCTAGCTCTGTAACGGTACCTTTGGGAAGAAGTAAGCCCGAAGGCCAATCTTAGAGGTAAAGCGACCGCGTCGTTTGGTAAAAATCAAATTTTTGTGAAGTCTATAATAACTTAGCAGTGACGTCCGATATGGGCTTTTTTTGATATCGCGATGATTCAAAATGCAAGTTTGTTAACGAGCGACATCGGAGCGTTGCATATCGCTTAAAAAAAATAAAAAATGGAGTAAAAAATTAGGTAACGGAGGCATTTTGCGGAACTGAAACCCGACCACTATGACAACCCTGAGATTCGTTATAAAGGAGATTCAAAATCTAAATAGCGGGAAAGTGGTCGAAATTCTGAGAAATTAAAAAAAAAACGTTTTTTTGTCTTAAAATGTATGCTGCAGATTTAAGTCATTTTTTGCGAAAAGAATAATGAATGACAGCAATAGTTTACTGGACTTCAAAGTTTTCCCGAGGGATTGAAAAACAAAGTCGCTAAGATTTGCTTTCTGATTTATACAGACCAAACAATTTAGAAATAAAATTGCAATCTTTTTATTTTTGTTTCACTAGTGTGTTATGTTTGGCACTGTAACATCTGAACGGTTGACTCTAGGTGTAGGCAAATGATACCACCACAAAAATGTTTATGTTTTCTCTAGAGACTAGCATAAAATTCGGTCCGATCGAAGTTAAGCATGAATTTTGAGAAATTTTTGAAATGTACTGTGCATGACATTTGTTTGTTCTACTTTAAGTTTTTGTAACGACATATTGGTACTTCCTGGGACAAAAACAGGTACAGAAACTGGGTAAAATCGGGTTGCACCAAAATTCCTGTGTATAGAAGCAGAGGGTTTCAGGAAAGGCACCGATTTACAAATTCTGTTTTCATGTAAGTTTGTACTTACAGTATTGTTTGTCCATATGTGTGTGTGTATGTGTGAGTATGTTTATGTGTATCTGAACAAAATTTGGGCCACGATAACTTCAGAACGACCAAACCTATTTGTTTCAAACTCGCATAAAAATATTCTAGGTCAGTATCCCGCGGAAATTAAATTTTGAATATCATGAGCATAGATCTTCGATATTTTTTAGAGGTATAAAAACTTAAAACAAAATCATATTTTAAGAACGCACAAACCGATAACAATCAAATTGAAAACAACCAGAGCTAGGGTAAATGTACTAATATTGAAAAACTATGGAAGTCATTGGCGTTGAAACTTATTTTTTTTGAATATATACTTAAAAAAACCGTATAATTTCTAAAAAGGGCGAAACACGTCAAATTTACTTTATTTTTGTAGTATACAAAATACCGTTTGTCCAGAATCTCTAAAAGGCTAACTACCTAGAAATGAAAAAATCAAAAACAACAAAATTACAAACTTCTTCAGTAAAAACCGGATTTTTCATTATACAATGTAGCCCTAATAGGATTAAACAACCTTTCGACAACAAAAAAATCAGGAGCGTTTAGAGTTTTTAGCAAACGGTTAAGCACGTCAAATGTCTTCCATTTTAAAATACTTTTTCTTCTGTTAAACAAGGTAGCCCTAGAAATATGAAGCAGCCACCAAAGTCGTTTTTTATTTGTTTTAAAGGGTTTAGTTAAAAAACAAACGGTGAAACATGTCATATTTATATAATTTAGATTTTACCGACTCATGTTTCATCTTGCCCGATAGGGGGCGAGATATCTATATCACTTGTTACAATAGCCGCGTGCGTGTCTGCGAGTTTTTGAAACGGAAATTTTTGAAAATTATGTTCTCGAAGTTCTCTAGCTCGGTAACCGTAAGTCGGGAAAATACGATTCTATTGGGTTTTTCGTAGAGGATAAATGGGTGTTTCTTTTCGATAAAACGCGATTTCGTTGGGGCTTATAGTAAGTCAACAGTGGCGTCCGATAGGAGCACTCTTTTAGAAACCTCGATGTTTCAAAATGCAGGTCGATATGGTTTAATTTTCGAGGTGAGGCATTTTTTTCGGATTTCCAGTCGAAATATCTCGGACAAGGTCGTTAGCGGGGAGTATCGAAGCACGGAATGTTACTTAAAAAATAAGAAAGGGGTAACTTTGAAGACATTTTGCGGAGTCAAAACCCTTACTACTTTGTCAAGGTAAAAAGAGGCTCGATCGAAAATAAATGAAATTTAAAATCAATATAGGATGCCTATAACTTAAATGAAACGCGGTCAGAATGCAGAAAAGTAACGAGGGGCGGAATTGGTTCATGGGATCCCAAATTTCCCCCGAGGGATTTAAAAACCACATTGCTAAAATTACTCTCTGGTTTATACAGGGGGAGCCATTTAAAAATAAAATTGCAATGTCCTGTCCATATATTTTGCTAAGGTTTTACATTTCGCTCTGTAGCATATGAACGGTTGATCTTAGGTGAATCAAGTAAATACACAAAGAAAGTTTTTTTTAGAGACTTGTGTAAAAATCAGCCAACATCAAATGTTTGAATTGTAGCGTGTACGAATTCTGTTTGCCATTCTATGGGCCTTCGTAAAGTCGTATCGGTTCTTCCTGAGGTAAAAACGATTCAATATACCAAAAATTCCTCTTCTGCCCTCAAGACTTAGGTTTACATTTTGTTTATCCGAAGTCGAAAAATTGGGTAAAATTAGTTTCGAGTAAAAATGCGTTACTTTTCCATTTGTCATTGAATTTACCATTTTTTCAAGTTGTCCGGGCTCTGCCAGCTATATAGCTTGACTGACATGTCACAAAAACAGTTTGACAGGGTCGTGATGTTTTTAACCCGAAATGTTTTCAAATTTTGCAAATATCTATTGATCTATCTATCTTAAATGCTTTGAGGAGTGGTGAAAATATATATACCTCCCGAAAAGTATCGAAATATCAGGAATCCTGTCCAAACAAAGTTATAGAGGGTAATTTACACAAGAAATGTAGGTCATTATAATGCAAAATAATAAGTACATGGATGGTGTGGAGACTTAAAGGTATGTATATTTATATTTTAATTATTAAGGGATTTCTCTTTTTTAGTTAATAGTATCACCCAAGTTTTCCTTTTTAAGTTTTGTTTTGTAGGTTCCTTTTTACGTTACAAATTTTAAGGAAGGTCCATTGTGTTCCAAGCATTAGTAACGGCTAGTACGCAGAAATTAGAATTAATGTTATTTTTATTTTTAGTTTTATACCCATACGGTATTAGTTATTTAAAATGTCGCAGAGGAGCTATCGGGAAAGTCTGGGGTCTGTCCCCAAGATTGTTTTCTGGCTCTACACGGCCGTCATTCGACCTATGTTCGTTTACGGTGTCATGGTGTGGTGGACCAAAGCCAAGCAAGTTGTTGCACAAAACAAAATGCAACAGCTACAGAGACTAGCGTGCCTGACGGTTACAGGCGCAATGAGATCCACACCTACGATGGCAATGCAGGGGTTGTTGTGCCTGCCGCCTCTAGATATATTTCTAAAAGGTGAGGCAGAGAGAACGGTAGTCAGACTGCACGCTGTTGACCTGTGGTGCGGAAAAAACTGGGGTCCGTGACATGCACGAGTGTTCCTAGAGGCTGTCACACAACAACCTCTTGTAGAACACCAAGTGGATGCCCTGATCCCCCGCTTCATTTTCAATAAAAACTTCGAAATTGACATCAGCGGTTCAATAGAACCAGGAAAGGAGGCTGACATACACATCTACACGGACGGCTCTCAGAACCAATATGGGACTGGCTTGGGAGTGTATGTACCAGAACTCAACCTGGAAATCAGCATGGCTCTCGACAAAGGAGTGTCCGTCTTCCAAGCGAAACTACTCGGAATTCTGCATGGCGCCATACAAATAGAGAAAGAAAGAATAACAGGTAAAAAAGTTATTACTCTCACAGACATAGACTCGTTGATTCATAAGAATAGATCATTATCCAATATTGAAAAATTTCAATATTTAACCACTTCCTTAATTAACGAGACTTTTATTTTAGTAAAAACTACTCCAGTGGCTGATGCCAACTATAACATCGCTTACGATTCTTTGATAAATAGATAACAAAATAAAAGAAAGCTTTACTATTCTAAAATTAATAATTTTTCTAAGCTTTGTGATGAACCACCAGAAAAATTTAGACGATTATTAAATACATTTTCTAAAAACTTAAATGCACTTGCAACTCTCTCGTTTCCTGTGGTTGAATGGGACTTTTTATTGTACAATATCATGATTTCTAATCTCGATTCTAATACTCTAAAACGTTTTGAATTAGAGTGAAGCAACATAGAAATGCCTTCTTTCGAAAATTTAAAGACATTTTTATCCAGTCAATGTAAAGCTTTGAATTCGGCTTCTTTGTGTCTGCCGCATAACTCAAAAGGTTTCAAATCTAGGAGTCCAGCTTTTGATAAAGCTTCTGTTTGTTAGTGCTGGCTCAGATCAAGTGTCTCCACGGCATAAAAATAAATGCTTATTCTGTAATAACTCACATTTTATATACAAATGTCATGCTTTACTTGCTCACAGTCCTCAAGAGAGCTATAATATCATCAAAAATAAAAAATTATGTGTAAATTGTTTGGGTTCACATGCTTTTAAAGACTGTTTATCCATTTTTACGTGTAGGATATGCAAACAAAAGCATCATTCTTTGCTTCATATTAACAAAGATTTGCCCAGTTCCACCAGAATGGAGAACTTTCTCCTCGAGGGTCTAATAATTACTCTGTTCCAGAGCCTCAAAATAATCCTTCTTCCTCTTTTGTTCAGTCTTTTACTAGTAACTCGCCTCCCACTGCTTTAGCTCTTTTATCTACTGCTCAGGTTGATATAATGGACGCCTTTGGTCATCCGCACAAAATCCGTATACTACTTGATAGTGGTAGTGATTCTAGTTTCATTACAGAAAATTGCTTTCGTAAACTCAAACTTAAAAGAACACATTACATTATCCCTGGTTCGAGAATCGGTTCTAAAACTTTAATTTCTTCTAAAGGTCGAATCACTTGCAAGGGAAGGTCGCATAATAATTTTTCCTCCTTCTTAAAAATCTATGCTATAATAATAAGCCTAAGATTTTTAAAATAGCTTCGGAATTTTTATCAAAAGAAATACTTGCTTGGTGAACTGATGAAGGCAAAGTCTTTAAAAATTCTTGCCAATTGCTAGACCATTCTCGAGATCAAATTGGCTTTTTTTTAGAACTAATATAAGTTCATTTTTAATTTTTAAAGTCGTATCCAGAGAATTCGCACCCCACGCACAATCATCAACAAAAGTTCGAGAAGATAAGACAGACGCGGCGAAAGGAAAATCCTTTGCAACGGCCAATTGTTTGAGACAGCGCAAGGCAAGAAAGGGTGCTGAAGATACACCGTAAGTCACAGTATTTAATTGAAAATCCTGGATGGCCTTCTCATCAGAAAACCTTTAGAGAATCCTTTGACAGGTACGATTCTTCGGTGTGACTAGAGTCTGCCTGTACATTTGCCTGATATATGAGTATAGAGAAAAGATTTTGTTGCAGCTTGGGACAAACTATTGAGGTTTCATTTAATGATACACCTTCAGATGACTTACAACTGGCGTCAAAATTGACTCTTAGTTTTGTAGTAGAGCTTTCAGGGCGAAGGATGCAATGATGTGAAATATAGTAGGATTTAGATGGTGAGTTTATATCTGAGCACACAGAAGACATGTGATCAAGCTCTAAATACTCATGCATAAAGTCTTTATAGGAAATATATAAAGAATTGTTCCGTTTTAGTTTTCTTTCAAGAGACAAAAAGCAACGAAGTGCGATTTCTCGAGAAGAAAAAGGGTTCAATAGATTTGAAAGGATGAGATACTACAAACCGACTATCAGGATTTCTAGAGAATTTAAAAACAATTTCTCGCACAATTGATCTCTTCTGAAAGAGGGATCTCACAAGGCATTTCTTTTATTTCCCAGAATTTTTTCAAGATAGAATCTACACTACTTAAAGAGTTTAAATAAATAATATATCCCTGTGCGCTATCAGATCTCGGTCCTGGCACCTTTCCCATGACGATCCATCCGAATAATGTATTAAGGGCTACCGGATCATATGGATTTCTATCTATTCGCCTAGGTCCTAATAAATAAGGAAATACATCAGCTCCAAGACGCATATGAATTGGCTTTGGTATTTAGAACTCAGGATCTACAAGATCAATACCCTATAAATGCGGCCAATCGGAAAATTTTAAGACACTACTAGGCACATGGGGGCAAATATTTTTAAGAATTATAGCATCGATTTTTAAGAACGAGGAAAAATTACCATGCGACCTTACCATGCAAGTGATTCGACCTTTAGACGAAATTAATAATTGAGAACCGATTTCCGAAACAGGGATACTGTAATGTGATCTTTTAAGTTTCAGTTTACGAAAGCAATGTAATGAAACTAGAATCACTACCACTATCAAGTAGAATACGGATTTTGTGCGGATGACCAAAGGCGTCCATTATATCAAGCTGAGCGGTAGATAAAAAAGGTAAACCAGTGGGAGGCAACATACTAGTAAAAGACTGAACAAAAGAGGACGAGGTATTGTAGAAAGTTCTTCATTCTGGGGGGAACTAGGCGAATCTTTGTTAATATGAAGCAAAAAATTATGCTTTTGTTTGCATATCCTACACGAAAAATTGGATGAACAGTCCTTGAAAACATGTGAACCCAAACAATTTACACATAATTTTTTTTTTGGATGATACTACACCTCTCTTGAGGACAGTGAGCAAGTAAATCATGACATTTGTATATAGAATGTGAGTTATTACATAATAAGCATTTATTTGTATGCCGTAGAGACACTTGATCTGAGCCAGCACTAACAAAAGAAACACGAGCTTTACCAAAAGCTGGACTCCCAGATCGGAAACCTTTTGAGTTATGCGGCAGACACAAATAAGCCGAATCCAAAGCATTACATTGACTGGATAAAAATGTCTTTAAATTTTTGAAAGTAGGCATTTCTATGTTGCCGTACTCTAATTCGAAACATTTTACAGTATTAGAATCGAGTTTAGAAATCATCATATTGAACAAAAAAAAGTCCCATTCAACCACAGGAAACGGGAAAGTTGCAAGTGCATTTAAGTTTTTAGAAAATGTATCTAATAATCGTCTAAGTTTTTCTGGTGATTCATCACAAAGCTTAGGAAAATTATTATTAATTTTAGAATAGTAAAGCTTTTTTTTATTTTGATATTTTTTTATCAAAGAATCGTAAGCGATGAAATAGTTGGCATCAGCCACTTGAATTGTTTTTACTAAATTTAGAGGCTAGTTAATTAAAGAAGTGACTAAATATTAAAATTTTTCAATATTGGATAATGATCTATTCTTATGAATCAACGAGTCAGTTGGTTTTGGGTCGTTCTTCGCATCTGGACAATCTTGCTTAAAAAGAGTATAAAAAATTGTTTCTGCAGAATTTTTTTTTTAATTCTATTCTAAGTTTATCTTCGCCTTCAGGATTTTCGGAAGGACCTAAAATCTCGGAATGAGCATTATTAAAATCTGTCATCAGATCGTTAAGTCGTAACGCTGTTACTTTAGATAATAAACGTTTACTTGAATCAGCCTCATTTGAAATATTATAGATATCTTTTATCTGACTCAACAAAGATTTCATAAGTTTTTAGCTTAGGAGGCATCCCAGTTAATTAATAAAATAAAAATGTAATTAACAGGAAAACGTAACTATATGAAATGAAAAGGTGTGGAAGAATGTATTTCAATGACTGTGGGCCACTGTGTATCGATGCTCAAGCTATGTTAAAAGACGCTGTGACGGTTCCGCTGACAACGAGAGCTCTCGAACTAATTTCGAAACGGGCGAACCTGAAATATTTGGTACAAAAAACAACCCGTTTGCGATAACACGCACATCGACACCGTATGAATAAATTGCCAATGAAATTAACATGCAATTTCCCAAAATTATTGTTTTTTATGCAACACCTAAATATGATGCTTATATTATTGTATGTTCCTGAAATTTGGGAAATAAACTATAAAATATGCCTGAAATGATTTAAATATAATGAAATAGAGGTTAAATGTATTTTTGTGGTATGATATTAATATGGATCATTTTCTTTTTGAAATAAGTTATTTATTAATGAGAACGAAAATAGACAAAAGAGTACAATAATTTTAAATGTAAGAAAACACTGTGAAGCAGTAAAGTAAAACACTGAACATTTTGAAATTATAGATATTCCTTGTTTTTACCAGAAAGAAATTGAAAATAGGATCAAAATCCGTGCTCGAAATTGGACCAAAAAATGTACGAGGTACTAAAATGCAGAAGGCATATATCTGCCTCTTCGTTTATTGTGTAACCAAAACTGTGCACGTGGAATTAGTTTCTGATTTATCTACAGATGCGTTTCTAGCTGCTTTGCGGCGATTTATAGCTAGAAGCGGTAAAGTCACTGAAATCCACAGCGATTGCGGCATTAACTTTACTGGTGCTGCTAAATATCTTGAAGACATTATTATTAAAGATGAAAATCAGCCTCCGTTAAAATGATTATTGGGGAGAGTTTGTAAAGTCCACACCGGGCCAGATAACATTATTCGTGTGGTCACATTAAAGACTGCAAACGGTCTTGTTAAGAGGCCGGTTGTTAAATTGTGCCCATTGCCTACGCAGCAATAAAAAAAAATATCTTGTAATTCCAAAACTAGTTTCTAGATTTCTTACATTTATGTATATATTGTGTGTGTTCTCGGGAATTTGTAAAATAGTGTATTGTTAATATATTTTTATTTTCTGTCATATATATCGTTGCAATTAATAAAATACTTTAATGTATTTTAGTGAGCGGTATGATCAGGAATGAACGTATCTATATGTTCAGGAATGAACGTTCTCCAGAGAAAAACAAGAGAGAACCAATTGAAAAGTCGGCCGATCAAGTGTGTGTGTTCTTCATTCCGTCATTAAGGTTTTAAGGTAAGACATTGAATTTTGTGGACCATTCTGGTTATCTATTTAAAATTTTTCTATTCCCAATATTCCTTGTCTTTTATTCCCTTTTCTGTACTTCGCGTACAGAAGCACCTTTTTAAATAAGCCGACGTTTCGAATAATATATATTCTTTCTCAGAGCTAATTGGGTGGGTTTTATATGTCACAAAAACGTTCATTTCAATCAGTTCAAAATTCATGGATAAAAAACTTTTTTGTCAAAGTATTTTTTCAAATAAATTACGCCACTAAAAGTGGAAGATAAAACTGTGAAACCGTATTTAAAAATTTTAATTAGTTCGAACGTCACGGGGAAATAGTTTTTTTAATGGCTGATCAGTGATCGAAGAGAATAAAAAATCAATTGAAATCCCATTAGTGAGTATTTCATACAACATTAATAATCGCCACTGTGGTTGTACTATTATTATGGAATAGAAGAACCCTGGATAACTATCTGAGGACTATTTACCGAAAAAGTAGATCCAAATCGAAAACCACATTCGTTGTTTTTTTCAGTTTAACGAGATTAACTTCCAACAACGGCGATTTCAAAAAGAAGAATTGCTGAACGAATGTTTACAGGCTATGTGCGTATTCTTCGTTGTTAAACTCATCCATGGCCATCCATTTAATAACAAACTCACTAAATGCTGTCAAAATGATTTATGTCAATTTCTGGGGGTAGTAATCTCAAATTTCATAGAAACGAACAAAACTAATGAAAAGACACGTTAGCATACACATACATCCCATCCTTCAGGCCAGTTACTGGGTCCGAGCTTCTGGATTTTGGTTTGTCTCCCCTGTGTCTCTCACACACACAGACAGTCACTGATACAAAGTTCGGGAATATTCTGCCTCTCTTCTACACACACACACACACACACACACACACACACACACACACACACACACACACACACACACACACACACACACACACACACACACACACACACACACACACACACACACACACACACACACACACACACACACACACACACACACACACACACACACACACACAGCACATACATTTATCCCATCCTTCAGGCCAGTTACTGGGTCCGAGCTCCTGGATTGGACTGGACAAACATCCATTTAACAACAATATAAAAACAATGAAAGCATCAATTGACGTATTAAATACGATGATTTCTGCGATTTTAAGTCGTACTTATGTGAGTCCTAAAGATTTAGTAAATGATTAGAAGAAGTTATTTCGGCATTTAAAGAGAAAGGAGATTAAACTGATAGGAATCTTTATATTTAGTGTATGTGCAGCATTTTATACTTCTCACTGCGGCAAGGCTGGACGTAAGAAGTCATTCCAACTTTAAGCACTTTAAAGGTTGAGAAATTTCGAATTGTCATCGTATTTTATCTTTTATCTCAAACGAGGAGGACTGTGTATTCACCTTCCTCGGTATATTTCATATGTTCTTTATCAACAGATGCGTGGCAACAGAACTGTATAAATAGCGTTAGGTTTTCACGTAGATTAGTAAACCTAGTTATAATTTTTTCCTTAGTAGATCAAATTAATGATTTTTGTGTTTGAATAATGAACATATTTTTCAGCTCGGCATCCTCTATACCAGTCCTGAATTCCTCCCAATATGCCTCTCTTGTCTTCCAAAGTTAAGTAGACCGTCTCTAATTGTCTCTAATCTAATATTTGCTTGTTCATTTTGTTTTTTATCGGATGATAGGTCTTAAATAAGATAAAAGTGTAATGCAAACTGTAGGTATTAAATACATGAACCCGTTTTTACAGTTGCAGATATTATATATACTGTTTGGGATATTATGTTAAATAATAAGTATGTGTTGTTCTTTTTATGTTTGTTTATTTATACTTTCTAGTAAATTAAGTTTTTTACTTTTTCGTTTTACGTGCTAAAATTTCAAAGTTCTCATTAAATGTATGGTCTTCCTCAATTAAATATTTCGAATAATTAGAATTATTTTTATGATTTAAATGTATGCTCACAATTTTTTTTTAATCGTTCAACCAGTTAGTCCAATATAAAACTATGAACAGGTTTCGCAAGCTAACATGTAAACCCCGGATTTAGTCCGTTTTTTTTTGTTTTCGTCTTATTGTGTTTAATATATCAAACAAGGTTCTTGTTAATCTTAAAAGTAATAGTTGCCCCTTTATTTTTAAAAACCTTGGCAACATTTAATGTTATTTTTCCTATATAGGTGAAAGTATGAAGTTAATTATTTTCTTTGAGCTTATTAGTAGAATAGAGTATCTAATGCTTTTTGTATTGTTCTGGTTTTAATATTTTGTCTATGAGATTTTCATGATATTCGTTATTAACCGCAATTTCTATTTTTAATTCCTTAGTATAATTTCCATTACTTAAAGGTATGTTGATCAATGTATAAACAAAAGAATTATATGCTGATATTTCATTTCAAGAGGATGATTAGAGTTATTGTGTTCTTCAATTAATAGTATAACATCAGAAGGCGGTATAATACATTTTGAACATCAGGGGTTATCAGTTTAGCGTTCCTTCGATTGGTTAAATTATTGATTTTGCCTCTTTATTGATAGCTATTTTTTATACTGTATTTAGGTTTAAAGTTGCAAAATTGTATTAAAATGTTTATCAACTGATTAGAGATAACTATTGCTGGTGCTGAAATTTCGGACACAGCTGGTATAACTAGCATATCATTTTTATGTTATTTATTAGATGAGTATAATTTGGGATTTTGAGAATTCATTATTGATATTTCATATTTCTCTTGTTCGGTAAATATGCTAAGATCTTTAACAATATCGTCTCGTAGTTTTTGGAAAAGTTCTGCAGGATCAAAATTAATTTTTCCAAATATTATTAAAAAATATAGTTATAATTATCATGTGATATTTGTCAAATAAATTAAGTAGAAATTTTAAACAAGTGAGTCAAACAATATATAAATTATAAATTTAAATTCAGTGTTTTGTTATCAGATTAATTATTATATTTAATAAATATTTTTATTCGTGTACTAAATCTATTGCCCACTAAAATATATACAAGTTATTTTTACTGGGGAGACTACCCCTTTTTTCTTGTCCTGAAACTGCATCTTTACCTTAAATATATATGATTTTGCTAATAATTTCGTATTAAATTATGTCCAAAATTATCTTCTAAGTGCTATTTTAAGATCTGACTATGTCTTTTACTGTGTGCATTTTTGGCAACAAATAAACCATTATATTTTTTAAATTATTATGCATATATTAAGGGATTTATTCGATCTACTTATTTGTTTTATATCAAATACAGCCTTTTTTATTTATATTTCTAAAAAAGTCTAAAACATAAATTTATTCGTCATAAGACAATTAAGGGAACTTTCATATCAATATTAATATAATTTGTGATATTTTCGAAACTAACTAAACCCCTTTTATTATTTTCTTGAGAGATGTAGTATTAACAATTTCAGTTGGTAAAATAATCTTAATAGTCTAGTTTACAAACTCAAAATGGTGTTAGTTCTTGCTACTTCTAGTAAAAATATGAAGCAAGGCTCACTGGATTCGGAACGAACGTCTAGATAAATGTGTAAAATTAACAAATTAAGATTTAAAAAAGTAGTTTAGTTTTTGCGAATAACTCGAAAACTAATAACATTTAAGAATTTAAAAAAATGTTCTTAAAGAGGAAGATATCTCTAATAAAAAAGACTTCCGGAACTCTATCTCTAATCTCAATAATTATAATTTAACGTTAAAAATAGTGCTCCGCCCGGAGTAGGCTAACCGTTACTATGCCTCAAAACCGACCGTAACAACTAAAAAAATATACTAATAAATATCAATTTAAAAGAGTTATGGTATTATCTAAACACCTGAAGAAACATTATCCCGCTAATTTTGTTCACTGGTTTTTCATAAAATTAGCCTTTTGTTAATAAATAAATTTCTTAGAATTTTCGTTTATATTTCAAGACGGATAATAGCTAAACAAAAACCACTAAAATTATTTCGCTTCGTGAAGACTTTATCACAACTAAACTGTATGACTTTATGATATTGCAATGTATTTAATTGTTATAATCTATTCATGCTAATAAAAATCGTAATTTTTTCAGCACAACGTTGTTAACTTGAATATTTACCTCATAGAGTATAATTACCATATATATATATATATATATATATATATATATATATAACAAAGCATTTTAAATTTTTAAATTAATATTTAATACTATTGTTCGGCTTAGCGGTCGCCTCGCGGAGCTTTGTTTTCAACATTAAATTAAAATTATTAATAATAAGGATAGAATTTCGCGTGTCGGACCTCTTTCATTAGAAAATTGTAAAAACTAAATTTAATTTTTTTTTATTTTAATTTGTTAACAACTTTTGAACTTGTTCATATGCTGGTTTGAAACTTGCCCTCACTCATATGTTTACTAGCACTAGCAAGAATTGACAACATTTGAGTTTGTGAACTAGAAGACTATAAAGAAATACGCAGTTACGTATTAAATAATAAAATTTTTCTCAATGTCACAATCGAAAATATGACAGAGACATAACCAAAACATAAGTAGTAAACTAAAAGTTCTAATTGACTTGACAATTAGATCTGATCCAACTCTTAAATCTTATTAGTGAATCGTGGGGTTTAAGTTTAAGGCTGCAGTCCCATAGACACGTACAAGCGACGTCGATCAACTACAGCTCACTAAAAATAAAGAAGATTATGTCGACATTGTTTTAAATTGCTAATTGTAATTAACGGTCACATAGCAACAATCACGCGCGTTTAAGCACGAACAAACAACCCTGGGCTCTCGATCGTATTTGACTTTGTGAATTGAACATTCCTGATTCTAACATTTAAAATGTCGTAGTATTAATGTGAACAATCTAAAATATTAAACAGAACGTTGTTTGTAACTGCTATTTTCATTATTTTTTATATTTCGGCTTTGAATTAAACGTCTGGTGGCACTTCGTGCTGTATTTTCACACTTTCTAGCATTTTTGAGGACGATTCTGTGGGACTGCTACCTAAATGACATATGCCTAATCAAAACGAACCTTTACAAGAGTGTTTCGTTGGCGAGAATGTTAGAACATCTTATTTGTTGGGTTTGACATTTAAATTAATAAACTTAAAGTATTTTTTGCAAATAAACATGTTTGGTATTTTTTAACTATAATAGTCCTGTATTTTATATTATATTTCATAGTATAGAAAATTTTATTATTTCTGAAGTATATAGAATTATTCGCCAACGTAGTGATTAAGTGACAGATATCAACTCAATTTATATTTTAAGTGATTGATGTGCATAATCAAACAAAAATAATTTTAATCTTTTCAAAACAATTCATACTTTCATAAAAAATGTAATATAGTACGTTATTGAAATTCTGAAATATATTTATTACATATCACACGTTTGACTAAAGTGTATTTTTAACTCGTTTATAACTTAACTCCTAAAAACATCTCCTACAACTTTAAGATTTATAACTTGCAGCATTTACAGTTCATATGTCACGCAACCTTCGATAACAAAAATAGATCTCTATTAAAATATTTACTAGATTATTAGAATAATTAATGTCTATAAAGGGCACTAGGTGCGCTGCGATATTGTGCAGTTCGAACCCGTCGACTAACGCACTCATAGCAGCACACGTAAGCTAAACATCACTTGAATAAAATCCTTCGGAAAGCTCTTCGGAAATCCTTATTGAAGATGGTGTAAATAACAGGATTAAGTGCCGAATTCATATATCTGAAACATAATAGAACTCTATCAATTTGTATATAATAAAGATTTAATATTTGTCAAAAGATATTAAACCATTGGACATTCTAAGTAAAATTCACATATCGCACTTGAATTATAATTAATAAAAATTTTATTATTCAGAACGTACTGATCAGCGATGTATCTTATCAAGTATAAAATCAATAGGCGGAGCTGCGGCGACATCAAAGAGGTCATAAGATACACAGATGAAATATATATATATATATATATATATATATATATATATATATATATATATATATATATATTTATATATATGTGTTGATTTTTACTCCTTCACGGATGGAAAAATACAATGTGCTTTCATTCCGGCTGTACATCCGTTCACTACTCTCGTTCTGAAAAGAACAGTTTTGCTGACGTTTCGCCAAAATCACATTTGGCATTTTCGAAGCTTTCTTTCTCGCGTCCGAATAGAGACTGAGTCTAGTATATATATGTATATATATATATATATATATATATATATATATATATATATATATATATATATATATATATATATATATATATATATATATATATATATATATATATATATATATATATGTTTAACGGCCGTGCAAATTTACAACTTAAGAAAATCATCCAGGAAATGTCTTTAATAACGTTTTATTTTTATTTGACCGGGCTATCGAAACATTTTTATTTCTTCGTCAAAGTTCCTTAAAATTTAAACAAATAAATTTAGTTAATAATATTAGTAATAAATGCATCTAGACTTACATATAATAAAAACGAAAAAGACTTGTAGTACTTTTGAGAAAAATGCCTGTTTAAAGCAAATATTTCTATACGTAGAATTTTGATGTCAAACGTCAAATGACAATAAACAATTTGTTTTTTCGATGACAAAAAATTGAAAGTTAAAAATTTAAAGGTTAAGAGAATGTTTATATTTGAGAATATATGTTTAAATTTGAGGTAAAAATAGTACGAGTATGTATAGGAAAGGAAACTTTAGAATCATTCATACAATTAATTATAATTGTTATTATTACCAGTATTACTATTATTGGAAAATTTTGTTTTATCTAAAAGTAAAAAGGTAAATTGAACCTAAATTTTTAATATCTGTTTTGCCAAAGGTTCTTTTTTAATTCCTGCCATTTCTAAAAATGTTCTTTTGGTAGTATTATTTTCTACGTGTAAGATTTTAGTTTGCAGGAAATTGCGTGTGTGGCCAGTAGCAATTTTATGTTCTGATAGTGCGCAAGATTTTTTGTTTAATCTTGCGTCACTTCTATGTAATACTTTCCTTTTGACAATTTTCTGAGAAGTTTGAACAACATATTTTTTGTCACAATTATTACAAGGAATACAGTAGACACAATTCGATTTATTTGAAACTGGATCTTGGTCTTTTAATTTACTATAAAGTGTTTTAATATGTCGAAATTTTTTTGTTTTAAAGTTGGAAGGGAAAGTTTTTCTATTCTGTTTTTTAAACCTAACATCATATTTATTTTTATTTTGTTACAGTGGTATGACATATAGTTTATATATCTTTCTGAACTAGTAGGTTTTATATACCAGTCTGTGTGTGTTATTAAGTCTAATAACTCTTGTATCAAGATAAGCCAGGTTATAGTCATTTTCTTTTTCACATTTAAATTTTAAATTATGAAGATAATTATTAAAAAATTGTAAAATTATTGTAAGGTATTATAAGGTAAAAATATCATCTACAATTTAAAAAAAAAGGAATTTCGAAAGAAAGTAAAGGGATGCAGATGTCAAGTAAGTCATCCATTACATATTGGGCAAGTATTGGAGAAATAGATGATCCCATTGGAGTTCCTAAAATTTGTTTATAGAAACATTTTTCAAAAGAAAAAATATTTCTTTTAAAAATACTTTTTTTTGTGATATTTTACGATAAACGACGTTGCACATTTTAATTTTAGAATTTCTAATTAAATTTAATGGAATTTTTGTACATAAAGAAATAACGTCTAAACTAATTAATATTAATAATATAATATAATAATAATAATTATCAATAATTATTTTATTATTAATGAAATTAAAAAATTCGAAAGACTCTTTCACATAATACATATTTTCAAAATCATAAGATTTAGTTAAAATGTCACAAAAAAAGATAGTTAATTTACTATTTGGTGAGTTAATTGATGAAACAATGTCAAAAACAAGGTCTTAAAGATAATGTAAGTTTGTGAATTTTAGGGAGACTATAAAATTTAGGACGAACAGAATTATAAATTTTTTACTTTTTGCATTCTACTTCAGTGATCAAACTACAAGTTTTTAGATTGTTGATTATATCATTACAGGTTTTTCGATTGAAGTTGTCGTATTTTTATTAATTTTGGTGTAAAATTGGACATCATCGATAATGTGGTGACATAAGGCAGCATAGTCTGTTTTATTGATAATGGCAGTAACATTGCCTTTATCAAATCTTGTGATTAAAATTTGTTGATGTTCTTTAAACAAATTTTTGGTTTTACTGTATATTTTGTTTAAAAAATTATTGAACATTATGGGTTTCTGCGAAAAATTTGTTATTATGTTGTAAGTTTAGCCCTAAATAGATCTTTCTTAGTTTTATCAAAACAATATATCAAATTTTCAATATCGGCTAAAAGTCTAGGGATAGACTAAAGCTAAAAATTATTTTATATCACTTGGAATTTCAATGTTATTTGGAATTTTTTTTTTCAAATTTTCAAATGAATAAACTAATTTTTAGCTTTAGAATATAAATTTAGTATTCCATCCACTGTAAGTGATGTAGCCATCTATATATTTTTAGCCGATATTGAGTATTTGTTATATAGTTTGATGAAACTAAGGAATATCTATTTAGGGCTAAACTTATAAACATAATAACAAATTTTTCGCAGAAACCCACAATGTTCAATCATTTTTTTAACAAAATATACAGTAAAACCAAAAAGTTTTTTAAAGAACATCTACAAATTTTAATCAGAAGATCTGATAAAGGCATTGTTACTGTCTTTATCAAAAAAGCAGACTATTCTGCCTTATCTCACAAGATTATTGATGATGTCCAATCTTACACCAGAATTAATAAAAATACGACAACTACAATCGAAAAAACCTGTAATGATATTATCAACAATCTAAAAACTTGTAATTTGATCACTGAAGTAGAATGCAAAAAGTAAAAAACGGATAATTCTGTTTGTCCTAAATTTTATGGTCTCCCTAAAATTCACAAACTTACATTATCTTTAAGACCTCTTGTTTCATTAATTAACTCACCGAATAGTAAATTAAGTCTCTTTTTTTTGTGATATTTTAACTAAACTTTATGATTCTGAAAATATGTATTATGTAAAAGATTCTTTCTAATTTTCTAATTTCACTAATAATAAAATAATTACATATTAATTAGTTCAGACATTATTTCTTTATTTACAAATACTCCACTAAATTTAATTAGAAATTCTATAAATAAAAGGTCGTCGTTCAAAATCACGGTAAAATATCACAACATTTTTTTTTAAGTATTATTGAAACCATTTTTAATATAAATATTTTTTCTTTTGAAAATTATTTCTATAAACAAATTTTAGGAACTCCAATGGGATCAGCTATTTCTCCAATACTTGTCCATTATGTAATGGATGACCTACTTGACAACTGCATCCCTTTAATATCTATTGAAATTCCTTTTTTAAAAAAATTTTTAGATGGTATTTTTACTTCTATACTTTACAATAAATGTGACAAAAGTTTTTAATAATTATGATCATAATTTAAAATTTACATGTGAAAAAGAAAATGACTATAACCTGCCTTATTTTGATACAAGAGTTATTAGACTTTATAACTATACACTTATCACTGACTGGTATATAAAACCCACTAGTTCAGGAAGATATATAAACTATATGTCTTAGCACTCTAACAAAATAAAAATAAATATGATTTTAGGCTTAAAAAACAGAATAGAAAAAGTTTTCCATCCAACTTTAAAACAAAAGAATTCCACCATATTAAAACAAGTACCTATAGATAATTCTTATCCTGTTAATACAATAAGGAAAATACTACACACAGTCACTAATACAAATTTTACTCAAAATCTAGAAAATTTAAATCCTGAAACTAATTTTTTCAATGGATCATTTCCTTATTTTCATAATTTTAGTCCAAAAATTATTAAAATTTCGAAAAGTGAAAACATTAAAATATCTCAAAAAAACATACACACTTTATAGTAAATTAAAAGACCAATATCCAGTTTCAAACAAATCGAATTGTGTCTACAGTATTCCTTGTAATAATTGTGACAAAAAATATATTAGGCAAACTTCTCAAAAAATTATTAAAGTGAATGCATTACATAGAAATGACGCAAGATTAAACAAAAGATCTTGCGCACTATCAGAACATACAATTGATACTGGCCACACAGGCAATTTCCTACAAACTAAAATCTTACACGTTGAAAATAATACTACCAAAAGAACATTTTAGAAATGTTTGGCAAACCTTTGGCAACGAATAAAAAAACAGATATCGAAAAATTAAGTTCAATTTACTTTTATATTTTATTTTTAGATGAAACAAATTTTTCCAATAATGATAATAGTGGTAATAATAATAATTATATTTAATTATATGAGTGATTTTAGAGTTTGCTTTCCTATACATACTCGTACTATTTTTATCTAAAATTTAAACATATTTTTTCAAATATGAATATTCTCTTAACCTTTAACTTTTAAACTTTCAATTTTTTGTCATCAAAAAAACAAATTATTTATTGTCATTTGACGTTTGACATCAAAATTCTACGTATTTAAACACCTGCTTTAAACAAGCATTTTTCTAAAAATTACTACAAGATTTTAAAATAGATTTAATAAACCAATATAACTTGGATAAAATGTAGTTGATTCGCTAAATTGCCAATTGGTTCAACTGCCAACAAAATAATGAATTACTTCAATATCGATCAAATTATATTCCACTTTTTGTTGAAATATAAAACTTTTAAACAGATTTATTTCTGTACTAGAAAACTTGCTGAAAGCCTTTCAAGACAAGAATAATCCAATTACTACTATAAATGTTTTATTTATTTGACATTATTCTCAGTAAATTAATAGGTGGAGCTGCAGACATAATAGTTTCTAGATAGGAACTAAACTCTTGGACTTTAAATAAAGACGTTATAATTAACAGCGTTTCTGATCAACGACCGATAGATTGTTTGAATTCAAGGTCTAATAAACTTAATACCATATAAAATCGAAAATCCAATTCAATTCGGCATAAGAGTATAGATTCTGGTAGCTTATTATTTTCAAAATTAAATGCAAGTCCTGACGATCCTGAAACTAAACTAATTAAAATTCAACATTATAACTAATTTGCTTTAAAAAAACCTATAAATGGACTTCCATATAATTTACAGCTAGTTACTAGGTTAAAATCATCAAATTTTCTAGAACAAGCAATTTCGTTTAGAAAAGAAAATTTTATTAAATTATATCAATTCAAATTTATTTGAAAAATGCACAAAATCCTAAGGTTCTCCTACTATCTTTACAACAATTTAATAAAAACACAAACGCGTATACAGACCGACTTAAGTCCCTAATCAAATATCACATTACGTACCAAGCTATATACCGCACAAACTGATGTACAATACATTTGCAAATAATATACCACAAAATAATTCCTTAATTTTATCAAAGTAGCGAAACGCGCGTCCAGAACGTAACAAGTTGTGGTGTAGTCTGGTTAGAACTCTTGTATTTTGATCTATCTTCCACCACAGGTTCCGGTGTTAGAACTTAACCGGTTAACTGTCGAGAAATCATGGCTCTTGGGATTAGACCGTGTCAAAATGGAATTACTTTCCGACGTTTCGCCTTCGATTGCACGAGGCATCTTCAGGGATCTTTACTTCACGATATCGGAAAACAGAATGAGCGCGGAGAAACTCAGGCCGGCTATTTATAGTCGACCTGTGTTTACCGAAGCGTGATTCTGTGTAACAATCGTTTCCACGTATGATGTAGACTGAAGCATGTATCTCTATCAACATTGTTAGGATGCTTATAAATTTCAATTGATTCTCAGATTTTCCGTTTATAGAATTCCGAAACCGATGCAAGAACTTTGGTTTCTTTTACATTTATGACATGTCCAGTAGAATGTTGGTGTTCAGATACAGCAGATTGTTCAATTTGTTTCTTTCTGATACATAGTTCATGTTCCTTGAGTCTAGTCGATATGGATCGTCCAGTTTCTCCAATATAGACATCACCACAGGAACAAGGAATTGCATATACTTCTTCCGTTTGGAATCTATACTATAAAATACCTCAATCGTCAATACCAATACGACAGCAAAAAACATTGATTTTTTAGATATATCATTAAACCCGATAAATGACACCTCTGACCCAATCTATAACTTTAAAATAGAACAAAATTTAAAAAGACAGGATAACAGAACCTCACAAATAAAAAACCTGTTAAGAATCGAACTTAAATGAGGAAGAAAAAGAACTTGTGACAAACGTTGAAAATTTGATAGCCTGGACATCGCGAATATTTTCTACCTTGAAGAAGACGCACTTTCTTTTACAAACGAAATAAAACTATTGATAGAAACAAACAACGCTCGCCCTGTTTTTACCAAATCGTACAGGTATCCCTAAATACATAAAGAGAAACTAAAAACTCAAGTAAAAAAAATGTTAGATGAAGATATCATCCATCCCTCTGTCTCACCATGGTCTTCGCCAGTCTGGGTCGTCCCAAAAAAACTCGACGCTTCTGAAAAAGAGAAATAGCGTGTAGTAAAATACTAGAACAAGCTTAATAAGCTTACTGTGGATGATAAGTACCCTTTCCCCAATATTTCGCACATCGTTTCCAACTAGGGAATTGCGAATATTTTATGACCCTAGATTTTGCTTCCGGATTCCACCAAATTGAAATCGACCCTAAAGACCCCGAAGACGGTTTTCTGAGTAGAAAATGTTCACTTATTTATTCGTATGCCCTTTGGCATTCAGATTGAGCGCTGTCTGGTATATATGGACGATATAATTATCTATTCCCTCACAATCCACGAGCACATTTCTCGCATAACTGAAGTATTTAAACGTTTAAGGAAAGCGAACCTAAAAATACAGGCGGATAAATGCGAGTTTATAAGAAAGGAAGTCGCATACCTTAAACAGCTGATAGCGTTCGCAATTGGCGCTGTCCTGTCGCAAGGCCCAATAGGCAAAGATCTTTCTATTGCATATGCCTTTAGAACTTTATGTAATGCGGAAACCAACCATCCGACAATAGAACGTGAATTGCTTGCAATTGCCTGGGCTGTGAAACACTTCCGACCATATCTTTTTGGAAGGAAATTTGTCCTCATCACAGACCATCGACTCTCAACATGGCTCTTTTCAATAAAAGACCCAGAAAGTCGTTTAGCTTGTTGGCGTCTTAAGCTTGAAGAGTACGACTATAAAATTGAATATAAACCCGGTAAAATTTATTAAAACGCTGATTTACTGTCTCGAATCAAAATAACCACTTTCAAGAATGCGCAAAACTTCAGTCTAAATTCAGATCTTTGCTTCTAATAAAGACAACATACATGACAAACCATCAACTAGCAAAGAACCACCGCAATAAGAAGACAAACGCCAAGACGAAACAGACACATAATAAATAACCAAAACAGACACAGAATAAATAACAGAAGAACATAACCGGTTCGCACACCTATATAAAACAAAATCAGTTATAGACTATGCTAAAATTGAAACCTCAAACTCCCAACTTCTAGACAGATGTCACAAAAATATAGTGACCTTTTTTCGTCAAGCAAAATTAAGAGGATCTACATTTTAAAAATCATAAAAGACATTTTTGAAGAAAATTGTCATTTTGTAAATAACGAGATAAATGATGTTTCTAACAAAGTGTAAGGAATCGAAAATATTTTATAATCCCTTTGCCACTTAACAACGATTTCGTAGACCAACATCTCTTTTATGCCTTATTTAAAAGCAAGGACAAATTTGACTTAACAGACTTTTTGGAAATTCTCTCATTTATCTTCCCCGATAAATACGTAAAACTCAAAATATAACAGAAAATCCTAAAAACTCCCGGCGAATCCCAGGTTCTCGTAATATTAGATGAGTATTATTTTGGGAAAAATAATCTTTACCGTGCAATAAACGAAACAATTAAACGTATAAAGGAAAGATACAGTGGGCATGATCTAACCAAAGACCTTGAGAATTTTATAAAAAAGTGTGAGATATGCCAAGAAGTTAAATTTTGTCGAAAAAATCTTAGTACACTCCTGAAATTACCGAAACCCCAAAAACACCATTCGAGAGCATTAATATCGATCTCTTCGAATATCACGGTAATAATTATTCCCTCACTGTTAGAGATGAACTAAGGAAGTGCATACAAGCTTATGCTTTATCGGATAAGAAAGCTTTAACAGACATGAACACAGTTTTACTATATTTCCAACATATTGGCACCCCTTTAGGAATCCACTGTGATCATGGCCGTGAATTCAACAACGCCCTAATGAAATATCTTTGCGAACTTTATGACGTAAAATTGACATTTTCCAGCGTCAGTCATCCGCAACCAAACTGATCACTTGAACGATTTCATGCGACCCTAACAGAGAGTCCGAGTACATAAAGCCGAAAATCCCAATAAACACCCATTAAATATGCTTCCTTAAGCCATGATTTGCTATAATAATAAAAAAATAAGACTCATTGTTTTACATCATACGAGCTTATCTTCCCAGACCAGTCGACCCCCAGAAACCTTATACAGCTAAACAACTTATTTCAAAGTACATTAGAGACCTGAATAATAAAATGTATCGCACGAACGAGAACTAGTATTCAAATAAAAAAATCCAAAATCGGATTTAATAATTTCGTTTCTGACAAACAACCCAGTTATAAAGTTGGTGACAAGGTATATGTTAAGGAATCCCAAGTCAAGGGCAAAAAACAACATAAATTCAATGGCCCCTTCCAAATTGTTGAACTTTTCCAAACCTCCGCAAAATTAGGAGATCTTTCGACAAACCAAATTTCAAAAATACATTTTGATAGACTAAGATCTTTCTACGATTAGTCGATTTTTTTCAGACTCTTCGGGATACTGTCAGCCGTGACATCTTAGTTCACCATCACTTCAATAAACAACACCGTAGGACCACGAAGAATGTATAATCAAAATATCAAATGAAAAATGGACGCTCCTGGTTTATAAAGAATTGCAAGCCTTAAAAGAAGGTATTTCGAACAACGACAAAATTCCCTCTCAATTAAAAGACACATTTGAAGTACCTGAATCTAGAGTTTTAGCTTCTAAAGTTGACATACAAACACACACTAGTCTTCTAAAACAACTTGCCAACGTCGTAAACCGAAAATACAAATAAATAATCGCAGACACTAAACCACACGAGTTCAAAACTAAATGCAGTATATTTAAGGGCATTGATACTGTCTAGAAATCGAATAATTTAACGACTGTATAGAAAAAGTAACGCAACGCAAATTTACGTAACTACATCTGTAATTAAAACTATATAATAACTCCACCATTCGCAAATTACAAATAAACGAGAAAAATTTTAACAGCAATATTAAAGACATTCAAAAATCAATTAACAACATATCAAGCGCAATTGAGTTTTACGAGGGACAGACAAAAACTATTAGCTTGTGTGAATCGCTAATGGAAAGCTATGTCTTTTTAGAAGACTTTCTCGATGACATTTTGGATGCAATCACTTTCGCCCATTTAAAAATATTCCATAGATCAATTATCACACCACAAGACCTGATCACCTCATTACAAGAAATCTCTCGATCTATATAATTTACCTTTACCGACCTACCGACAATACCAACATCTGTTCTGATCTCCTTTCATACCCCATTGATAGCGGCTCCATCTGCGAGGCCCAGCTACTAAGATAACAGACACAACTCCTAGTAATTTGCTAGACTTCGTGCTTCTTGCCAAGGAATACAATGTGCAAGAACTCAACCAAAACTATTGGCTAATAACAGTTTCTGACCCCTTGCCAGTCACAAGCAAAAACATTGTTACCAACGTAGGAAATACTAATTCTTTATTAACGTTACCGGAATCCAATGCTTTCATTGGAAGCATAAGGGTGCATGCAAAATACTCCATTGACAAATACAAGACCGTTACATACCAAAACCACCCAGTAAAAATACCCTTCGAATGTTGCCAACACCTTCCAAAAAAATCTAAAATCGTCGATCTAAAGCCTCTCAAACTCAACAAAATCGACATTGAAGACCTAAATATCTCCCAACATAAACTTAACCAATATTCTGACAAACTGGAACCAAACATGTTCACTAGTTCACAATTTTCACTATTATCCTTATTGTTGCACTTGTAACATTATACATCCTCTGCAAATTTCGACGCAAAAGACACTCCAGGATTGGCATAGCATTTACATGGGACGACAATCCACCAACACCTCCAGTCCAAAGACGCCGTCCATCAGAGATTACGGAATTCGATGCCCAAAAGAAATACCAAGTGCCCATCCCAATAAGACGATAGAAGAAGCTGATGAACTCCAATTGAACCAAGGACTTTAATAGTTGCTGCAAGGCAACAACTTTTCTTTTAAAAGGGCTGATAGCCACGTGCAGGCGATGAACTTTGGTCTCAGGTATAGGAATTACAACTCCTCCGAGAATGCACCGTAAGCAGTTGCAGTTCTCACGGATGGAAGACGCTACATCGGCTTTCAGATTAATATAAATAAATCCAAATTGTAATTAGTTAGTTAGTTAATATTATAGAAAGTTATTATGTTAGTATAGTTATTAAAATATTTTTATTAGTGTAAATACAATTTTTGAAAAGGTGAAATTTGGAAAAGTGAATATAGCATATATGTGCGTGTGTGTGTGTGTGTTTTTATTCCGGGTTTGGCTGACGTTTCGCCAAAATCACATTTGGCATCACATTGCGATTTTAGATTTGTTTTTTATTTAAATCGCCTTGTTTTTCTATTTCCATGGCTCCCCGAATTATTCTGGTCTGCTTTCCACAGTTCTGGCATGGAATGTTGAATACTCCGTGGTTTTCCAATTTGATTTTGTCTTTTGGGTTTCCAAATAGTTAACCTATGGTTCTTTGGGGTTTGTGTAATTTTTGTATGTTGTGTTTTCTAAGAATTCTTCCGATTCTGTCTGTTGTACCCTTTACATAATATAAGATTACTTGTTGCTTCCCCGATTCATAATTTTTGGTGTTCGTTGTTCGGGAACCCTGTGCGTTAATACCTTTCTCTATAGTGTCATTGGTGCAGCCATTTTTCCTTAAATTTATTATATTAGGTTCGTTTTTTGTCGTCTATATTTCAGTTAATCCAACTCATCTAGATATTAGTGTATTGGCCACAGCTTGAATTTGTACTGGGTCGTGATATGATCTTGCATTTAAATATCTATCGGTATCTGTTGGTTTTCTGTACACAGTGTATTCAAAATGTCCGTTATGCAGTTTTGTGATTAGAACATCTAAAAATGTAAGTTTGTTGTTTTCCTCTAACTTTAGGGTAAATTGTATTCTGGGATGTATTGAATTTACGTGAGTTAGAAAGTTTTCGAGCTCTGTTGCCATATAATAAATAGTGCCATATAATAAATATGTCATCCACATAACGAATCCATAACTTGGGCTTCACACTTGCTTTCTCAAGAGCTTCTCTCCCGAAGTATATCATAAAGTCAAAAGTCGAAGTATACAGCATTCCATGCCAAGACTGTGAAAAACAGTACGTGGGGCAAACTAACAGACGAAAATCAGCAAGACTAGACGAGCATAAACTTCAGCATCAGAAACAAACAAACAACTTTGGCCCTATTCCTACATCATCAGGGAACCGGCCACAAAATAAATTTCGATGGGTGTAGGGAGATTGTCAATATAGAGCATTATAAGACCAGAATAATCCGAGAAGGCATAGAAATAGAAAAATAAGGCGATTTATACAAGACATTTTTCGAAAAACTTGCCTCATCACTAAATAAAATTTTATTTCCAAAGAATGGGTTTTGGGTCAACATTTGAATGAACCACTGGCAATAATTGAATCGGAATGAAAAATCGCGCGGGAGAACAGCTTGGAATTTTTAGATATAGTAAAGATACATCAAATTATCCAATAAAATTTTATAAACAAGCACATGTGAAATGTTTAATTAATAAAATTTCCGCAATTTTTCTTGTATTTGTAAGTGGTTCATTTTCTACAATATTCAGGACTGCTTCCTTAGCTTCAATAGTTCGAACAGTGCGATGTGCTCTTGATAAATGAGTAGACTTGAGCAAACTGAGCAAAAGTTCGTGAATCAGGCTGTCGTCGATTTGGATAACGCAGCGAATAGAGTCGTTTAGCTTCAAATGCATTACCATTAGCAGGACCATAAATGAAATGATCCTTAGATATTAAATATTTCAAGAAATTTTAGAAATATTAAATAGAGCAAAAGCCTTTAGAAACTTTGACTATCACAATTATTTTAAAATAAACGTCAAAAAAGGTAACAAACAGAAAATATTATTATGTTGTTTACTTTTCTATCAAAATTATTTTATACTAAACGTCAAAAAAGGTAACACACGGAATAGCCAACTAAATTTTTTTTCAGTTTTGTCACTTTGATAATACTCGGTTTGCATCGACGGCTATTAACGGCAAATGAATAAAAAACGATTACAGATACGATAAAAACGTAGGGAATTAAAAAGAATGAGGAAAAAACGGAGAGCCAAATGATGATATTAGGATTTATACAGAGTAATTCAAAAATACAGGAGTGGAATTCTCGGTGGCGCAAAAAAACAACATCCTGTATACTGCATAGGACAAATTTGGCTTTTGTTTATTGTAAAGGTTCTAAAAACTAATAAATGTGTCAAATTGGAACTAATAAACTCTAAAAACATGTAAGAAAAACGAAAAGAAAAATTAAAACTTTGACACCCTCTATCTCAAGAATGAAAGATTTCTCAGTACACCTTTATAAGATAGAAGTTATTTATTTTAACGATACCTATTACATACTAAGTTTCTGTAATATTTCGCCCTTTGACAAACTCATGTTGCACAGGCGTAATTATTTTTTTTACTTTGCACGAGATATTATCATAAAGGAGTATTTCAAAAACTTTGGAAAAATTAGTGATAATAGAAATAGGTCCAAAGTTGATAATGTTCAATTTGTCACCTGTTTTGTAGACCAGACAGACTTTGAAACACTTCCAAATATGCAAAAATTCGTCAGACACTTACTAAAAATTATTATTACCCGCGCAATCTTAGGCAATGTACGCTGGAGCGCAGTCTGAACCGGCTGTCAACTTGGGCTTTATACCTTCATTGGACTAAAGACATCAGATTCATTAACATTAAAATTATTTATATTTAAATACAAGAACATAGGTGGCCAAGTTACGGATATTTTGGAGGGAACGAAATAAGAACGAACAAAAAAATCCGCAAAATCACAGACGATTCCTCAGCAATGGAAAAGGGTTTACTTATCTAAACGCTTTCCCTTTGTTATACTTGGAACATGGTTTTCAACCTGCTGAATATAATGTTTATAGGCATTGTCAATATCTATTTTAACTTAATCAATGTTAAATAACATTTTATACATGACATACAGGAAAATTAGCCTTTCTAAAGTTATAAGATTCGAAGTCATTTTTTGGAATCTGTCTGTTTAGGCTATTACTGGCGTTATAATGAAAATAGATTAATAAGGGACGATGATAATTGTTAATTTAAGTCAGGCCGGCATTGAAAATACCTACGATGCTCATTAAAAATTTTTGAGCCCAATAACCGATTTTCAGTGTTTTCAAGTCCTTACAAGTTTAAAAAGTGTACCTACGAAACTGAACATAGTTATCTTGCCTTCCGTTTCTTAAGCTAAAATGTGAATAATTCGGTACATTAAAGGATTTCTTTGTTTGTGTCGTAATCTTAACTCCTAGCAAATTGATAAGCGAAGACACCTTAGTACCAATCAAATCAAAATATAATTGCTCACAATAACCGCTAGCAGCACCCCGCTGCGCTGCCCCGATTATGACCAGTGGCTGCAAAATTTCTATCGCATCTAAATAAATTAAAATTATTGGGACACAATTCAGTATCGTTAACGCCGGAGTCTAACCAGTAACCACATCATACTATCTCATCATACAAATATAGAATAACAGTGAAGAGCCTTCGGACAAACTACATGAAATGTGACGAAATAATTCTTGTTTAAAAATATATACTGATAAAGTCTAACATTTCAATAAAACGCACCTGTAAATTACAATATATTTATTTATAAAAACGAAAGCTATAAGATACTTGTTTAATATACACAAAATTCTATTTGTACTATAATGAAAATGTTATTTTAAAATATGTAAATGTAGTAAGAATTCCAGATACTGAGACTTAATAACATAAATTTAAAAAAATTGAGGAAAAATTATACACTGTGCTTTTCAGGACAAGAACTATCGGTTAAGACGTAAATGTTTGAAAAAGCAAAGTCTTTTTTGTATTTATTTATTAGTTAAGTAGATTAGACGATAAAAATTATTTACAAACAATACTAAATTCAGTATACATTTTTGCATACTAGTCTTCGACAAATTTTTTTGACTAGAAGCGGATGAGAACTGGTCTTGATAGCTTTAAATTGATAGATATTATAGGAAGCTGAATGTGGTTTTATAAATTTATAAATAATGCAATATAAAAATTAGGTCCATTTTTGAAAAAAAAGTTTATCAGGGTTTTGAAAAAAATGTAATGATGTATTAAGTAAGCTGTTACTGCCAAACTAAATAGTTAAGTGGGCAATAATTGTAGTTGCAGACACAGACACAAAAAATAAAAGCATAAAACTAAAAAATGCTAAAATTTAAATGGACTAGATCGGAAACCTACTGAGTTGATTTCGGATTTCTTTCAAAAAAGGATTCCACCTTATGTACGTACACCCATTGTCCATTACTCTGGGATGGTTTATCAAATTTACAAGCATATTATAAAGACAATAAAATGGCAGATCGACGCCATTTTAAATATTTATCTGGAGTGTTCACGAGTAATTAATGCAAATTTAAAAAGTACTTTATTATCAAAGAATACAAAATTCTTGTTGACAAAGCATGTTAAAATTATACAAAATACTTAGAATTAACTTAGAACACAGAGATCAGAATAAATAAAGATGAACATGTAAACAATAAATTAAAATATTGACATAAAAGTAAGTAAAATATAATTGGATATAAAAAAGTCATAAAAAGTGAAAACAATCAAAATTGAATATGTACAAAATAAAAAACTAAAATATAATAATAATATAAAATAAAACAAAATGTAATGAAAACTAGATAGTCTGAAACTAGTCTTAGACCTTATTTTATGACGTACAAATAAAATTTATATGAAAGAGTTGCTTATTTTTTTTTTAGTTTTGCTCAGATATTGAATTTGATTGATATGAATACTTCATTGTTTTCTAGAATGTGTAGTGTAATTGAAAATAAATTTACATATAAATAAAATAAATTATGCTGGTTATTATTATCATCAATAAAGGAAGGTGGAATGGAATTCTATTGAATGTTTAAATAATCTATTAGACATTCATTTTGTTTAGCCGTTTTTGTGCATAATTTGAAGTCAACTGGATATATAATTTTTTCATACTGAATTTTTAAACACTTCATAGGTTGTTTTTCTGCAATGAGTTTACACCAAAATTTTACCAGTTTATCACTACATAACATTCGGTTTTTGTGTCAAACTTGAAGTACATTCAATAAGTGTCTTTAAAATGATTTTTGTTGCATTGTCTGTGAGGCCATATTGAATGTTTACTATAATATTACCATGCCATCCCCGTATGACCTTTGATTTTTGGCCAAAATTTAATCAGATAAGTAGTTTTCGAGCTATGCCTCGCACAAGTACATCAACAGACGGGCAGAACATAGTTTTCGGTATAGAGACTTCAAAACGCAAAGATCTACAAAAATTTTAGAGGGTATTTTTCAAAATTAAAATATTTTTCCCTTACTCAATATTATGTGTAAGATTGTAATTAAATATAATAAACAACACAATATTTTACGTCAGTGTTGAAAAAGTTGGGAAACATTTAACTTCAACATCAAAACACATTTATTTTGACTAAAATAAATATACCGAATGGGGAAAATATCTATAAATCCTTAGAAAATTATTTCAAGAAAATGCAAAAACTTTTCTATTAAAATATATTTTTAAGATGCCTTTGTACCGATACATGATATTACGCAAAGCCTCATAGACTCCTACTAAATGTCGCCTTTAATATTAAAAAAAAAAGTTTTAAATTTCCCTCAAAATTACTTTTTTTAGTAGTAGTGTTTATACATCGTTGTAAAAAGTGTTAAATTAGAAAGTGTTTAAACTTATTTAAATGATATTGACAGTTACCGTTTGTTTCAAAATGCTGTGTGAAAACCCTATCATAGATGTTTTTAACTTTGCTGTGTTCGGTTTTACTTTTTAAAATATTGTATTGTATTGTTTGACTGTACTCGTTCATGAACATCGAATGTTATACAGCCCTATTTCAAGAAAAAAATAAATCGAAATCCGTAAGACTTCGTATAATAATAAATGTGGCCAAAAATATTTTATATTAGATCATCACCCTGTATATGCGGTGTTTAGATAAAACTGCTTGCTATTCTAGTTTTGAATTCCTGCTGTCAGTGTTTGGTAATAACATCATCAATTGGCATTAGTTTTATAGAAATAATGCCCTATTTATTAACTCAATCTTCAAAACTGATCCGGCTAACCCAGATATTTGAGTTGTTGAATTAATTAAGTAAACGCGTATTTGTGGAAAATACGAAACGTCGGATTGAAATTTGGATGATACTATTATACACACACTCTGCTAACTATATGATTAAAAACATTTCTTTTTAATTTTCATACTTTCAAATATAGCTTCTGACTTGCACATTCCGTCTCATAGTCGTTTGCAATAATACACCTAAGTAATAATTGTTTTTCACCATGATATTAAAAATAAATATGTTTTAATTATTTGCATTTATTTCGACAGTGCTTCTTCTCTGGGCCTAAATAAGATTAGGACAAAAAGACATCCGATAATAATTATAAAAATATGTAAAACAATACAATAAACTGTATCTAGTAATGCTTTTAAAATATAACAATGAAAATCGTAAGAAAATGACTTAACTGACTGAATAGGTGTAATGAATTCAATTTTGATAATAATTATCGATTAAGGTACCTAAATAATATATATATATATATATATATATATATATATATATATATATATATATATATATATATATATATATATATATATATATATATATATATATATATATATATATATATATATATATATATATATATATATATATATATATATATATATATATATATATATATATATAATAATTAAAAAGAGATTATATTATGTTTTATTTATTACCTATTTAAATAACGAAAATATGTGTTATAGTTAATTATAAGAATCTAAACTTTCGACAATTATAGTTGACCACAAATTTTAATTTAAATACCCATAAATATGAGATAGTACACGTTATCTAAACATATTAGTTTTTATTTTGTATTGTACTATATTATATAACATCTTTTTATTTTAAACTTCCCAAAAGTTACGGTTTTATTACCAATTTAGTCTAACTATATATTTCCATATTTTGAAACCAATTCACCTGCTTGTCACAAATTACTTCCAAGAGCAATAATTTCAGCTAATCCCGGAAATAATTATATGTAGTGCAAGTGCTATTAGCCTTACCAAACCCGCGGTGGCGCCAGCTTACGAAGGTAGAATAATTTAAATGTTTCGCTTAGGCACGAGAACTAAAAAAATATTATTATTTAAGAAGTTGTTTTGGGAGAAATGAGTTTTTAAATAATTTCCTCGAAATCGTTTTGTTTTTGTTTTGTTTAAATACGGTTATAAAGGAACTACGGAAGTGTAAATTTCCTCATATTTAGGCATTTTCCAACGACGAAATTTGGACTATATAAGGAACAATTTAAAAAATAAAACAAGACGATTCTGGAAAAATCATCTATTTAAAAAAAATAGATTGATATAAATGGGGTAAGTAGGGGTCTTAAACCTTTTAATAAATAAGGGGTTAGAGTTATAAGTACATGCTTAATACTGTTTAAATATTTAGGATTTGAGATTTTCTTAAAACACATATGAAAATTTCACACCTACGAAGAGGTTATTCTTTTGGCTGTAAAATATGTTATTTATTTTTTCACTAGCCTCTCAGTTCTATATTATTATACAGCTAAAAGAGAATATTTACGTTTGTGTAGATTTATTTCTAAAATATTTGGTGTTATAATGTTTATATATGTATAGAAGGAAAATAACAGTTTTTTAAAGAAACTCAAGTGTAAAATTATTGCCAACGTCAATATTTATTGTATAATTCTTGTGTTGATTTTATTTATTTTATACAACCAAAAATGTAAAGTTTTATTCGAAGGCAAAACCAGTACGTGAGCTCATGAATCTCTGAATAATCACAAGAATAGTGATCTCTTTAACATACGAAATAGCGCTATAATTCAGGTTCGATGTAAGCACATTCATTCTAATTAAGGAGCTCTATGAATAACGTTACATTTTATATATATTTTCTTTTCCATAGGCCCAAATAACAAATGATGGTCTCATTAATTTCATGTACATCTCATTTTGAGGGCAACAATTGCGAGTCAACTAATGAATATTTTTTCAAGTTGGTGTATTTTTTGCATCATCAAATTTTTCCAATGTTTTTTCTCATTATGTTTAATTACTGTACAATATTCACTATATGAACCAAATATATGAAAATTGTCGATGTATTTGGTTTTAAATACTCAGTCAGGCTCGAACTATGTTATGTTTTAACTGGACACCAGTCATGGAAATGTAAAATGCGTAATTCAGATTCTTAATAAACAAAAGATCGACAATGATACTTTCAAAATTATAAATTTTAGTTGGGTATTTTAGTTATGCTCATTATAAGTATTGAATATTTTTTTTTCACGTTTTCAAAAGGTATATATCTAGGTTCTTTTCTAACAAATTAGTTTTTTATTTTTTGCGTATAATAATGCTGTCTGCTCTTCTTCTTCTTGGACTAAGTTTCTTAAGCACTTGAGCCTATACTAGTTATTATAAAATATAAAATCCTTTGACTCGTGACGAATGGGAAATGAGATTTTCAGAGAAATTGAAGGGTTAAATCACTATTAATATCAATATTTATGGTATAAATCAGTTATTGCATTAATTTATATACCGAGGACAACGAGAACTATTAACACTTTAAAAGTTGAGTTTTAAACCTTTAAGTTTTATAAAATATGGAAGGTTTAAGATTTTGTGAAAAACACAAATGAATATTCCAGACACTTGGCGAAAGGTTTTCCCTTTTTTTCTGCGCAAGGGGGAAAATTTCAGAAAACATTAGTATTTGTAAAATTTGTTACTTATTTTTGTATAATTTGCAGAAAAATTGTTAAAGTATTAAATTTTAAATACTTCCTTGTGTTGCTTATGGTAAAAGTATCTGCTCTAAAACTCAGGTCCGAAATCAAATTATATTTGTTCACTGGTCACCAGTCACAAAATGTAACATGCGTAATTATTCAGTTTCTTTGTAAACAAAAGTTCGACAATTATATTTCGAAAATGAAAAAAAAAATTTCGGATATTTCGTTGGTATTTTACTTTTTCTCGGTATAAATATTCAGTTAGTTTTCATTTCTTGAAAATACATATACCTACACAAATTAGCATATTTAAAGAAATTTTGGTATAAACCTATATATACTCTCTATTCTAAAATTCAGGCTTGGAATCACATATACTCTACAACTTCTTTACTGTTTTTTTTTTACTTAAAATAATGGAGTCGCTCTAAACCAGAACAGAGAAGTTTAACTTCATAATTTTAAAAAATTTAACATTATTTATTTTTTTACCATTGCCGTACTGAAACGTGACTTCAAACGAATTGTTCTTATGTTCTAGAAGGAATCACCAACCCGATCAATGACTAATCAAATTAGAACTTGAAGGAAACTAGTAATTTGTTTGTTTAAAAAAGTTTTAAATGAAATAAAAAACAATAGATGTATTTTATATCTTGTGTTTCTTTTAAGAAATCTTCAATAAATACAAATTCATTGAATCTATTACATGTTAGATGTCGATCTATATTTTATGTTGTAGGTAGCAATATAGTTAGAGTATTGAGTTTTTACTGCCCTCGTAACAGGGAAGTATTGTAATCGTGGGAAAATGACCCTCCGTTTACGTTTCAGAATCCTAGATGCCGAAAAACAATATTTTCTCAATTCCGTCGGTCTGTCTGTTCGCGACATATGTAGGGTCACGATTTCGCTTTTTACTTCCCTCGTGAAAGGGGGTCCCTAGATGTCGAAAAACATGTTTTCCCAATTACGTCTGTCTATCTGTCTGTATGTCTGTTCGCGGCATAGCTTAAAAACTACTTACCCGACTGACGTCAAATTTTGGCCAAAAATTAAGGGTGGTATTGTAACATTTTATTAAAAATCCACTATGGCAAAAGAAAATGACAGCCTAGTAAAATGTTAAAAAAATTATTACTAAAAAACTGCTTATTCAATATTTATTTCAAATTTCGCACAAAAATTAAGTATTATGTAGAAATCAACTGGAAAAATTTTGGTACGAATCCAAGATGGAGGAACAAAATCGCGGCTTAATAAAATTATTAAAAATGCAGCCCGAAAAAACTACATAATGGACTGATTTCAAATTGTATATCATACCAATTGTGGTATAAAGATGAACTAGTAAAAAGGATACTAATTCAAAATGGCGGCCAAATAAAATATGCAATCGTGAAATAATCACCCTCTCTAGTTCTACATATTTTCAGGTTTAAGCGTACCTTGATGCAAATATATATTTTATCAATTATTCAGTCTGTCTGTCGGTTTGTCTGCTTGTCTGTCATTTCGCGACATAACTTAAAAACTACTCATCTTCAAATTTTAGACAAATATTTTGGTAAAAATCGAATATGGCAAAAAGAAATAGCGGCCTAGTGAAATGTTAAAAAATTACTTATTTAATTTATCTTAAATGTTGCATAAAAATCAAGTAGGAATCAACTGGTAACATTTTGGTACAAATCCAAAATGGCGGCCTATAACTAATTGTGGTAAAGAAATGAATTGGTAAAACTATAGTACTAATTCAGAATGGCGGCACAAAATGGCGACCAAATAAAGTATTTGTAATCGTGAAAAAAAAACACTCTTTCTGGTTTGACATATTTTCAGGTTTTAGCGATCCTAGATACCAAAAAAATACGTTTTATCAATTCCGTCGGTCCGTCTGTCGGTTTGTCTGTCTGTCTGACATTTCGATACATTGCTTAAAAACTACTCATCTGGTTGATTTTAAATTTTAGTCAAAAATTAAAAAGTTATTATTAAAAAACTGTTTATCCAATTTTTAAAAATGTTCTACAAGAATCAAGTATATGTAGGAAAAAACTACCTAATGGACTGATTTCAAATTGTTTGCCATAACTAATTGTGGTATAGAGATCAAACTGTGGTACTAATTCATGATGACGGAACAAAATGGCAGTCAAATAAAATATTTTGTAATCGTGAAAGGAATCACTCATTCAGACTTTACATATTTTTAGGTTCTAGCGTCGTGAGATGCCAAAATAATTCCATGGTTCCATAGGAATGAAATGGTAACATTTTGGTATGAATATAAGATAACGAAACAAAATGGCGGTTTAATAAAATATTTAAAAAATCATTAATTTCAAATTTTGGGTAAGCATTAAGTGTGATATAGAGATAAGCTGGTAAAATTGTGGTACGAATTCAAGATGAAGCAACAAAATGGCGGGGTGGCAATGTAAAAACTGCTTATTGAAGTTATTTTTAATTATGTCCAAAAATCACGTGAGGCATAGGTAGAAACTGGTAAAATATTGGTAGGAACCTAATATGATGGAACAAAATGGATCCCGATAAAAATATTTGCAAAGTATATATGTATTACTAAATAACTAAGTACTGAACTAAATTGTGTCACACTTCACTATTCCTAAAATAAAAGGAAATATTCATAACGCGGGAAGTTCCTGGTAAAGAAAATTTACCGATTTTTAAATATGTTATTATATGTTTATGTGCAAAAAATACATTTTAAGCTTCATTGTATATATTGTCAAATTTTTCACAATCTTCATTCTGTCCTCCATCTACGTCCATTTAACCCCCCTATGCAGTAAAATTCGTATTTCCTGCTAGATCTAAATGATTTACATTGCCACCATTTTTCACAATTCCGGCTGGTAGACCATATTTTGATACTAATGCATTCGGTAAATGTGAAATTTTGCCGTAGCTTTGGAGACCTTCGTTAGTCATCGACACAAAAATCGTCTAGGCCCGGGGAACCATACAAATCTTTTACACAAATGTACTTCAGCCATAAAATTAATACAATCTTTCATGTACTTTCTATACTGAATAACAGTTGAGTCAACATCTGACTTATCACATGTTGCAAATTGTAATGTATTTTGCATGAGGTTATCATGTGAAACGTACTATTCTCATATATTTCGGGGTCATTATTATGGCACACCACCAAAAGGAAAATGAGTGTGTGAGTTATCATGATTTCTAAATCTATTGACAAAGATAATTTCACATGTTTCAACATTACCAAATTGACTAAAATGCATTTTTATTCGAAACACCGAAAATTAAATATCGATCTAGTATTGTTGCCAGAAAATACATTTGTATCTTCTCCTAAACAGGTGAAAGTGAAGACCCGACTCATTCATGATTTGTTTAGTATCATTTGAAAGAGTGTCAACACGTTTTGGTAAAAATGTGTCTTTTTTACAAAGTATTAATTCAACAATGCTGCTTATGTACTTGTAGATAAAAATTAAATTTTTTAAATCGAAAATAACTGAACTGAGTTCTGTATTTTTTAATATAAACACACAAACTCAAATATCGATCTAAAATAGCCCTCTAAAGTTACTATCTTCTTATTCTCCTCTCTCTCTCTTCTGATATATATTTAATAACTCGTTTTGGTAAAAATAATGTTACAATAACAGCTTTTCGGAAACGTGCCATCTTTATAGCCTGTTTCAGAAATGTATAGAGTAATAAAATAGGGAATTCCGGCCAGTTTGGACAGTTTATAAATTACTTCTCAATTGTGTTTTAAACGTTAGTATTTGCTATGTAATACTAATAAAATCGCGACATTCACTCTAATGAAAAGATGTTCTAATAATTCTGCACTATCAGTGAGTGAAAAAGTTATTTTAAATGTACACGATTGCATAAACCACGATTACCCTAGTTTTACTGTACAAGAAATTGTTGAATGATGTTCCCGAATGACTGGAATTCCAATTTAGTTTTCTAAATGAATATTGAAATTATTTTTATTTCGAGTCGGGTAATGATGGCAATCACGATTTCTCGGAAAGTTGCTTTTGTTCTTATATATATACACACAAAATTCGAAAATGAATATACCGTTAAGTGTTAGTAGTTTTAATCGTTTAAAGATGTCCCTACAGGATGCCAACTTGGAAGCGCTCACGGATACATCTTACAATTTTCTTATGATACAAAAATATATCGTGTGCTATGGAAGAACTACCCCAGAATGTAATTCCGTACTTTATTCTTGAGTGAACCTCACCGTAATAAATTGATATGAATTGCAATTGATTTAAGACCCCAGATAAATTTATGAAAAGAAAGCAAATCGAAGCAAGTTTTTTCTTGAAGTGAGTTACATGAATCTTCCAACCAAGTACATTATCCAGGTAAAGGCATTAATTCTGAACTTCAAGGCCATATCTCCCGGGATCTGTGCCGTATGGCATCGAAAATATGCTGTTTTTGAATTATTTAAATAGAGGTAGTTGCTATTAAACCACTTCTGCAGGTTAAGAAGGATCTCATTACAGTTGACCTCCAATTTCTTCCGATCTTTATGGGATACAATCAAGGATGTATCGTCCGTATACAGCGTGGCAGTACAGTCGCCCCGCCTGTCAAACAAGATTCCAAGTCATTAATATAAAGTAGGTACAACACAGGGCCTAATATAGAGCCCTACGGTACCTCGATCTCAACATCAACACTCTCCGAGCAAACACTGTCAATACTGACCATTTGCTTTCTATTACTTAAAAACGAGGACACCCAGTTATTGGAAACTCCTCTAACTCCGTAGACATTTAACTTGGATAGCAAACGGTGGTGAGAAACACAATCAAATAACCTGCTGAGGTCACAAAAGACCTTAACAGGACACTCTCTACCTTCAAGATGTTCCAAAATGCATATGATATATGGTGTGATGCGCTTGCGCGTCGTGTAAGGTAGCACTTTACGTCAACCTTTCATATATTTTCTTCAGAAAATTATATTTAAAGTTTTTAGTAAGTGATGCAGGGGCACAATAGTGAATTTGTAGAACTCAGTAAGCGAATGCAAAAAATGGCGAACAAGTTTAAGAACGACCTTGATGATTTTCAAACAATCAGAACGCCATTCTCATACACGGCATAGATGAGAGGCAGTCAGCTGATCTATACGAGAACATTACCATTCACCGATCAACGAAAATCAAAAATCCGATTTAAATTGTTGTTACCGTTTGGGAATGAAAAAGTTTACCGCAAAAAACTAAGGCCAGTTTTAATTTGATTCTACCAGTGATGGCTACGGGATTACATATTTTACAACAAAAAAAGTTAAAGGGATCTAATATTTTGTTTACGGAATTAATTACAGGTGATAACTTAAAATTGTTTAAGGAAAGTAGAACTCATTTTGCAAAATTGTGTTGGACTCAAGGCGGTAAAGTGTTTGTGCAAAGTGATGGTAAAAAAGTGTTTGTGCCTTCCATAGGAAAATTGCAGCAACTTGTTGATATCCGAAGAAAGTGATTCCGAAAACAATTAAAGGTACTATGTGACATTAAAGTACATTCTTACACAAATTTCCTCAGGTTATGTCAAAATTATTAAATTATCTTTCGTTACATAAGGGCTGATTTACTTTTGTAAAGTGCAATACAAATGTCATTTGAGCCAATGAATTTGTTTTATGCTCACTTATAAAATATTATATATTTCTGGTATCACCAAATTATTTTTGGGGCTTTTTTTTAGAGTACCTGTGCTAAACAAGTTTTCTATTTAAGCTGTTTATTGTATTCTTTTTTTTTTAAATTTTAACAACCGTTATTGGTGTATAACAATTCTATAAATGTATTGACACTATACTCTTTAAAATGATATTAAGTAATAATGTTGCCTAATAAGAGGATATTTTAGGCCTCATTTCATAAAATAGGCATGTTTTGTTTTATTGTTAAATTTAATTTTCAGTATTATTTACGATTGGTTTTTTGCTTTATGAATTGTCATGGTGTCTTTTGTATATTTTTTAGTTGAAGTGGTATACTTTCTAATGTGGTATACTTTCTAATGTTTGTACTTATATAGATCTTTTGTTAAAGTCATGGCATTTTTTTCTTTTCTCAGAAGTATCAGCAGAGAGAAGTTATATAATATTATATATAGTTTTTTTAGACTACGTTGGGTAGCATATGCTTTATATGTTATTATTTTTTTAAGCGTGTTAAATTTATACGCAATATTGGTCTATTTATAGTGTTTGTTTTTAATAGTTTAGGATGTTGTTTTTATTTTTACGAAATATGTATGATTTAGGAGATACTGGGCAGGATCTTAACATACGATCGCTTAATACAGGGTTTGATAACTTTAAAAATTATGTTAATGATATTAAATTTGATGTCCTTGGTATTTCCAAAACTTGGCTAACTCCCAATTGTGAATCTAGTTTTTTTTTTTTTTAATATAGCTGGTTACCCATTTGTCCGGAAAAATAGAGTGGGTAGAGGGGGAGAGGTTGGCATATATGTTAAAAAACGTATTAAATATCAGTTAACAGAACTAGGCCTAGCATCGGAAACTTGTGAACATATTATTATAAAATGTAAATCAACAAAAAAATATACTATTTACAACTATTTACCGTTCACCCTCTTCAAATCTGGAAGACTTTTTGAGTGTGTCGGTTCCATTTTATGATTATGTCATACTTGTAGGTGACTTTAATATCGACTTATCAAATAGTACCTCTGCACAAAGCATTAAACTTAATATGCTCTTGGATGCATTTAACCTTCAACAAACGATCACGTATTCCACACGCCTAAATTTATTACAACACTTCTAGTCTAATAGACTTTATTGTAATAAATAATAACCTTTCTTATAAAAGAAAAGTGCAACAATACCTATTTCTTAAATTTATAGACTGCAGAGATTACAATAACATAATATGATAGGAATTTTAGCGAGATGCAGTGAAAGCCTATTTACTATGCACAAAATACAGATGATAAATTAAATTTATTCAATAGAAATGTATTCTATTTAATTAATAAGCATGCGCCCTTAAATAGTAAAAAAAATTTAGGATATACCTTTTAAACCATGGATCACAGAAAATATAAAATTATTAATAAAATTAAGGGATAAAGGTTATCACAAATATTTAAAAAATAAAAGTAATGCACACCTAAGATATTACCGAAATAAAAGTGATGCACATCGAAGGTATTACAGGGAACTACGAAATTATACAAAACATCCTATTGCCAGAGAAAAAATTGCATATTTTAACTTAATATCTGCTCGAACGGGAAGGGAGTTTTGGAATCAAGCTAAAAAATTAAATTTAACTTATAATTTAAATACATCTATACCCTCCGATCTTGCAAATGCAACATCAATTAATAAATTATTATGCTAATTGCACAGCCCCTGACAGAACTTCCAATGATACATTACTATTTTATAAACAAAATAGACATTCCAATGTAATCACTGAATTAAATTTCGAGCTTATTGAAGAATTATCCTTAAATAAAATAACAAATCTTATAAAGTCATCCGGAGAAGATAACATCTCAAGATCTCAATATGTGTTTACCTTTTTGTATAAATCCATTAATTAAGATTATTAATAGTTGTATATTACAGAGTGTTTACCCTGATCTTTGGAAAAAAGCAATTATTATACCTTTACCTAAGATTTCTGACCCGTCCGAATTCAACAATTTAAGGCCCATAAGTATCTTACCTGCAGTTTCAAACATTCTGAAACGGCATATTTATAATAAAGTGTATTCATTTGCTAAATCGTTTAACATTATACCGGAATGTCAGTCAGGGTTTCGCAAAGATTATAGTACTACAACGTCTCTTGTCAATCTTCTTAATGATATTCGGTTTAATGAGGAAAAACGACTAGAAAAGTTCAGTAAAGTTCATTGAATCTTACATAACCAATAGAGCACATTGTGTGCAAATTACTAATGGTTTTAATAAACTCAAATCACAACATCGGCCTCCAAAAACTGGTGTTCCTCAAGATTCAATCTTGGGGTCGCTATTATTCTCTCTATATGTTGCGGATATGTACACCAGAATATCATAGGTACTGTAAACTTCAACATTATGTCGATGACTCTTAGACGTATTTGTCATTCACTTTAGATAACTTACAGATCTCACAAGATAACTTCAATAAAGATTTAGACAATATATAACACTTCGCACAAAATCATAATTTAAAATTAAATGCATCTAAATTGTGTATTATATTTTTAGTAGCCATTAAAGGCAGAAAACACAAGTGTATCAGAAATTTTCCGAGCAAGTAAATATTATAAATTTGGCTTTGGTCACTGAGGCAAAAACCTGGGTGTTTATTTCGATTCAGATCTCTCATTTATAACACCTATTACAAAAAAAAGCATTGCATATACGCGTTTAAAAAAGCTACTTTTTAAAAAATACTTACCCCCTGCAAATAAATATTATCTTTGCAACACACTCATTTTATCACTATTTCATTATGGAGACATTGTGTACGATTCCTCACTCGCTAAAACGATTATCAGTTCTATACAAAATGATGCGTTTCTCGTATAATATTTCATATAGACATCATATCTTAATAATTACTCTATACTATCCATGAAAAAACCGCCGTAGGCATCATAAGTTATTGTTTGTTACTCACCCTATATAAAGTTTTTTTGGAACATTTTTATTGGGCGCCATTTTGTTTTACTATATTAGATTCGTACCAATATTTTTCCAGTTTCTACCTATGCATTTTTGGGCATAATTTAAAATCAATTGAATAAGTAGTTTTTGTCCCGGCATGTTAGATTCCTACCAGTTTATCCCTAGGTCACATTTAATTTCTGTGCAAAATTTGAAATAAATGAAAGTTTTTCCAGTTTGTATAAAGTTTGAAATTAATTTAACAAGTAGTTTGTTTCAGGCTGATTTGTTATGTTTCCTATGTAACTTGATTTTGAGGTAAATTGGATAACTAATTAATTTTTAGTAATTTTTTTTTGACATTTCCCTAGGCTACACTTTTGTTCTACCATATTGGATTTTTACCAAAATATTGCCAGGTCATTCCCACAAGGGCTTTATTGTTTTTGCATCTAGGAGCGTTAAAATGTAAAGACATGTAAAACGTGGGAGCGTGATTTTTTCACGATTGCAAAAATTTTATTTGGTCACTATTTTTTCTCACCATCTTGAATTCATACCACAATTTTACCAGTTCATTGGACAAAATTTGAATTCAATTAAATTAGTAGTTTTACAGGGGGGTATTTCAAATATTTTATTAAGCCGCCATTTTGGCCAACTTCAAATTGTAATAAAATATAACCAGTTGATTCCTAACGCAATACTTGATTTTTGTGCAAAATTAGAGTTTTTCAGCTATGCCGCGGAGTGTTACAATTTTATCAACAGATTTTCAATTTTGCCATCAGGTTTTCAACTTTTCCACAAATATTTATTCAATGTCACACAAATTATAAAATGCTTAATATATATAACATGATGACCTAAAAAGATCCCCGCTCTTAGTCCAAGGCAAGGAAAACAGAAACGGGTAAACATCGTTTAAATTTCAGTTTAACACATTGCGTGCCACGTCTCTCATATATGAGAGACAACCACATTTCGCCGGGGGCCACGTCGCTCATTTTTGAGAGACGCACATCTCTCGCTGCCTGGCCACGTATATCAAATATGTAACCCGCTACCGTGTATTTCAAATGGGGAATACCGAGCGTGGCCTCTGGGGAAAGTAATATGTGTCTTGGTTTGAGAAAAATCGGAAAAATAAATCTAACACAACAGATAAGTTTGAAAAATATTTATTTTACGAAATATTAACGCTAAAGTCCTCCTAAAAAAGCTTATTTTTTATAACATATCAAAACGAAGTAAAAAATTAAAGTAGTTAACATGTTTCTTAAGTTCAAAACAAAAAAAAACTAAAAAAATTCTAAAAATTAATGTTTTTCGTTAAAACATGGCGCACACATTTGCGGCTGTCCCGGGCACTTGTCGCAATAATTGTAAGTTAATTTGGCTTTGGATTTTGCAACTATACGTCCTGATTCCTTCGTAATTTTGGCATAACACACCGAACACCTGCGACGGATTTTTTTTTCATTTTCCCCAACTCTCACAAGTAAATGATGATATACCTTGGGCTTTTCTGGTACCTGGTCTTTTCCCTGATTTTTGATGTTAAGTAACTCTGCTGCTAAGATGTCACGAAAAGCACGGATTTGAATTTTCTTTTTGGTGACCCGTCTGTATAGGACCCAAGCATTTACTACCGCGATTCCGAGAAGTAATTCTATTCCTAACTTCCTATACCACTTTACACCCTTTCGAAGAGTAGTGGCATAAGATGCCATCTGGTCTGACAAGTCAATTCCAGATTTGCCTTTATTGTACGCCAAAATTCCAACGGGCTTCTCTTCTGGTTTTCGAGATTTTCTTTTTTTCTTGGCTGGAACTGTGAACTCTATGTCATTGGAAGCGCCTGGAGGATCTTGGGAATTCTCAGATTCCATCTGGCTCTCCTGTGAATAAGGCAAATCGCTGCTTCTTGTCGATGCACTGGCGGTACTAGCGATGGCGTTTGGTGGTTCTTGAGCATCGTTGGATTCCTGGATCTCAACAGGCGGTTCATTTTCAGTCATTCTTGGGTGAACTGGCACCATAATTGGAGCATGCTTTGTTGAGAGGAGCCTAACATCCCGGGTGTCTTTCCACTTTAAAACTACTATTCCGTTTTCGTCTTCGCGGGACACCATTTCTCCCCTTTTTATCTTGGCTTGAAGAACGTCTTTTGGGATATTTTTCTTATTGGCTCGCAGGGTTCCAACAACATGTGTTAGCTTTTCGAGCATTGTTTTAGCTAACTCATAGCTCGTGTAGAAATGATCTATGTATAGAGTTCGTCCTTGATAGAGAAGCTTCTCACACAACCTCAAACATACATTTGCAGCTAGTCCGACTTCACGTTGTCCTGTCGTTGACTTTCCAGCGTATACTTCAAGTGCCCATGTGTAACCATCGATTGAACATAGTTTGAATAATTTTATACCGTACTTGTGGGCTTTGTTTGGTATATACTGCCTAAAAATTAGGCGCCCTCTCCATGGTATCAAGGTTTCGTCTATTACAATATCTTCCTCGGTATAAAATAGGGACTGAAATTTATTTTGAAGAACATCAATAAGAGGTTTTATTTTTGCTAGACGCTCGCCTTTTTGAATTGTCTCGTTATTGTTGAAATGGAGAAGACTTAGCAGCAACTGATATCTGTTCCGCGACATAGTTGCTCTCGGAATATCTAGACGATAAATACCCTTGGTAGCCCAATAATCAGGTAATGCACTTAGTCGAACCAATCCCATCCATAGTGTCAATCCCATGAATTTTTTAATTTCTTCTGGATAAGTGGGGTTCCACTTTTTTATGCGGGAATATCTTTTCGCTTCCTTCGAGGCTATGGTTTGGTCCGCGAATCTGTTGGTTTCAGTGACAATAAGGTTTATGACCTCATCATCGACGAGGTGAAAAAATGCCTGTAGCGGAGTCATTTCGGGGGACAAATCTTGTTGCAGACCACTAGGACCCGTAAACTCGAAGTTCTTATGCCGTCCAACATATTCGGTCCAATTAGTGGAAGCTAGCATTTCGTCATCTTCTTCATTTTGGTCATTCCCTTCAGTTCGGGCCTCTTCCATGACCAAATCTTGAAGAACGTCTTCAATATTTGGGGCTTCTTCGTTATCCTCTTCATCAGATGATTCGAATCGATATACTGGAGCTGCGGTATCAGGACCAAAATCCGGATCGTTGATAGAGTCGTCGGAATCAAAATCAAACTCATCATCACTCTCGTTTTCAGTATTGATTTTCGACGCTTCTTCCTCCAATTCGGCCTGTGTCAAGGCTCGATGACGTTTAGACATTTTTTCTTTCTTTTCGTTCTCCAGCGCATTCAATGTTTAATTTTTCTCAAACCTGCAACAAAAGAGAAAACACTAAGAAACATGCGTCGATCATATTTGAGAGACGTGGTCACCCGTGTAAATATCACGCATTTTCTTCTACAGGGCCATGTCGCTCATATATGAGAGACACAAAAAAAGTCAAAAAAATAACTAAATACTACAAAAAAAGAACACAGTAGATTCAGAAAAACATTTATTTTGGTTAATACATACAAATATTGCAAAAATATGGTTTGGCCCCTGGGGCCGTTTTCCCGATTACAGCGTGGCACGCAATGTGTTAAAAAATTCTATTAAATATCCAGAATATAAATACATTTTCAAAAAATATATATTTATCCAGAATACAATATTGAGGGTCCCCTGTCCGTCTCTGAACAAATTAACCAACGCATTTTAGGTTACCATTCGTTTCACATGAGACTTTTTTGCAGCTAAGTTCATTATTTAATGCAAAAATCTCATATTTTTAGTTCTTTGATAAAGTATATTAACGTCTTATCTTCTATTTTGGTAAGAAAGGTATATCAAACTAATATTATGAAATATTTTGATCCTCTATACACGGTGACAAAATTGGCAATACATGTATTGGTAAGCTAAATTTTAACTGGTAAGATAATTAGTATGGCATGTACGCAAAATGACATTTTCCCGTAGAGTCTGACTTTACCACTCAGCAAACGGCAAAATTAGCGAAACGTTCGCTTGGCCCTAACAACATATTAATTTCGAAATTAGGCTTGCTTCGTAAATTATTATCATGGCAAATAAATATATGAACTTTATGGGATTTATTTCATTTAAAGGCCGTTTTTCTTTAGTATTCGTTAAAAAAAGGTAGAAATTCTTTTTAACAAGTTGAAAAAATCATGTATTCTTGCCGCTGTGGTGAAATAAGTGAAGAGAGAGAGTTAACTTTTTCTTTCTCAGCGACAATGTATGATTTGCTCCCTTAATACACAAATAACTATTTTACACTCTTGGATATGTTTACCTTCCTCTTCACTTTGACGGTCTTAAGCTGCCTGGGCTATACGGCCGTAAATATGTTAGTACCAATCAATAAGTTAGCTTGGTAAGGTTGAGGTGCCTTGAAACTAAGAAAAAGTTGTTTAATTAGGCAGAAAAATCGCAGATTTAATGCTGCGGTTGAGCTTTTATACATTCGGGTAGGTAGTTAGCCAAAGCATTAAGTCTTTTTTTTTCTGATGTGTTAAATATACCTATGGTTTTTTTCTTTAGTTAGGTACAATAATTAATTTGTATGAGATTAAACCTAAACATGTTATGTCAAATAGTTACTTCCGTAACTATTTGTACTTCCGAGGGCATTTCTCTAATTTTAAACCGTTAATCGTTTTTTGTTTTTCACTACTTCTTTCTTGTTATTGACGTTACTGACGTGACAAAATTCAAGGATGTTTTAGTTTCTATATTTTTATCGGGTGCTTTGCTAACTGTTTTAGTTAGCCAATAACTGATGTAGTTGTTATGTGTTCTTTTAAGGAAATGAATGTGATATGGATACCACTTAAAAATATTTTCGCATCTAAAAGATACGAAAGAAAGTTTAAAAGGTGTTGATTTTGAAAATTACCTATAACTTCAACTATAACTAATAGATATGAAGAAAACCTATTAATTGTTAACTAGCGCAAATAGATTTGTATTTTAAATTTCCTTTTTTGCAGACCCATCCTCAACTTTAACCTATATTTCTTCATTTTATTACAGTTTCTGACCCCCTAAGTTTAAAGACATATCACACTTAGTGACACATTTATTAAGTTACATTTCCTGTAAGAGATATAGCTTAAGAGGAGACAGTAGGTACAAATATTTTTTTAAGTGTATAAGTGTGATACGTCATTGAACGAGGGAAGTCAAAAACACAAAAAAAATATGAACTAAAAAATTTATATTTAAAAAAAGTAAGTTAATGAGGGATCTGCTAAAAACGAAACATCAGATTTAAAATCAATGTGCATCACCCTAAATTGAACAGTTTTGATCAAAATAGTTTTTCATATCCCTTACAGCAAAATAGTTACCTATAGAGGATTTTCAAAATTAAAAACTATTGAATTTTCCTCCTGTATTTTTCAGCTTAATCCTCATTACATTTGATATCTCTATAGCATAGCACATGACACCTAAATCACTTTCTGGTATTTGTAAGTTACCAAGATACCCTACAAAAACATCTAAAATGGGCCACCCCGTACACCTACAACGTCAACAACCAGTAATAGATAGCGAAAAATTAACACGTAATGTATATATTCTGAAATTGAACAGTGTGGACCAGTAATAGAGGGCGTTGGCTGTAGCTCGGGAACCGTTAATGACAGAACTTAAGGAAAAACATATTTATAGGTAAATCAGCCTAGAGAAATTGATGTAAATTATTTTTAAGTTCTAAAGTTGGCCGCTTGGGGGCGAAACAGTAACACAAAACTGCCAATTTTCTCTTAAATTTCCATAATTGAGGTATGTTGAAAATATAAGAATTGGATTCTTCAACCAATTACGGACTTTTTACTTTACACCACTTTTGTCTAGTTTCAAAAATAAAGTGTTGGGGGAGGTTCAAACATTTTTACTTTCAAATGTTGATATCTCTGTTTTGGATGAACCGATTTTATTCAACTTGGTGACGAAAAAAAATGTTTTTTTTTGCTCTACTCAGGGAGCTATCAATTGAGTCGTAACGACTTTGTTACTGGTCAATAGATGGCATTGTTTCGGAATTCTCCAAATAATGCTGATTTTCGCAAAAAAATTAAACGGTACGCTATGACTTTTATATCACAATTTATTTGGTAGTTATGAAGGGCATTGAATAGTAAAATAAAAAATCCAGGTTCGAATTTAAAATAATAAAGTTGATGATGGTCTCTCAAATCCGAAACGTCGGATTGGAAAATTAACCTTACCGTTTTGGAGAGGAGGAAAAGTGATAATGATAAAGTGGAAATTATTTTCACCTCTCATTTCAGGTAATCCTAAAATTTTAGGAAAACCAAATAACTGGAAACAAACAAGGCTCCAATAGAAATTTAGTAATCTTGCCTAACCGTAAAGAACAAAACAAAAAACTCAGTCTCATAATCACATAAGCTTCGCAATAAAATAGCTAAGCTAAGGCGAGGCAAGGCAGGACTCGGTTTCGGCAAAAATATTACACCGAATTTCATCTTGCTTCAGTGAAACAACAGAAGAAAAACGACGAAATGAACTAACAAGAAACTAACAACAAATATATTTTAAATTAATGAAAACTACTTTCACTAATGCTCAAAATGCCGGCAGTCATTGTCAATACAAAGTTGCAATGTTTGCTGCGTCGATTGGACTGCGGCCTTTACTTCTGCTATAGAGATACTTTGGATGGCATTCCTAATACGGTCCTTCATACCGTCTTTATGTTTAAGCCATAAAGAAACTATTTTAAAAAACAATTATTTTATTTAAACACTTATTAAAATAACATTGAATATTGAATATTAGAAGTACAAATTTACTGTATGAAGTCTATGCCGGAACCCGGGCGTCGCTTCTCACGCTCTTCGTATATATCTGGAGAACTACTTAACTGGTCTTGCATTGTCGTGTCAGCCTAATTCCCATGAGAAAGTCATTGAGAGGACACACATAACTCCGTTTCTTGTAGTAGGTCGAGTCGTATACTAAATCTCTTTAACTATATATATATATATATATATATATATATATATATATAAACTGTAAAATTCAAAGACAGAATTTTCGAAGCAAAAAAAGATTTTGACCTTATTTTTTCTGCATATGGTTGCGCAATCCTCCAGTTTCTTACCTCTAGGCCATAATCGCTAGTTGCAATGACAACTGCACTATACAGGGCGTTATATGAAATCCTTTCATTCTTTTGCAAATTTTATTAGTTCCGAGAATCCAAGAAAAATAATTTTAGAATTTTTTGTTCATGGCAAAATGATCGATGGACGAATACCAAAAAACAATGTCTACCGATTTGGCCGCCTAGCCTCATTTGTTTTCGCTGTACATGGTTTAATCGAGACATTCGATATTTTTTCAAAAATTAATCCATAATTCAGGCTGTTTGTAGAAAGTAGGCATGGGATAAGCGAATTTGGAGTGGGGAGTTAAGTCGCTAATACCACTAACACAAAGATATTATACAGGATGTGATAGAGACAAATAATCGGCAACTCAATTTTTTTGGTTCAATTTATTAAGTAATGGTTAAGATTCGTTGATTCTCATGCGAATATTGCATTGAGCAGACCTTTTTGCCTAAACGGTTTTTCGATTTTAAGGCTACCTTCATTTGACACGAAATAAACTGCAAACATTTTGAGCTTGTTTTTTTTTTCGATTTTTTTTTGTGTCAAAATGATACAAGGACAAAGAAACAAACAAAAAAAAAACAATTTCTGTCCAGTTAACTTATTTTAGTGAACTTTTTGAAGAAAGAGACATGAATAACATGGGATAAATTAATTTTTTGGTGACGAGTGTGACACTGCTAACATGATTATAACGTTATACTGTCGTGCGTTACGGTCGGACAATTTATCATGATAATAAATCTATATTTTTTTATAAGTGTATTTAGTATTTGATAATTTAAATATTTTATTACTTACGACCTATATTGCGCGTATTAAAATTTCTAGATTGGGTTAAGCTTGCGGTTGTACGTAAATAGGCTAATTATAATTATTGTGTATATTTAAGTTATTATATCACTATATTTCAGTATTTATTTGACGCTAAGGATGCATAATTCTTTCATTTCACTGATATAACTTATTTGGTTTTTTTTGGATACCTACGAATCTCCCTCGTATTGTATAAATTTAGCAGCCAATAGGCGATACGTTTCACCACCGCGTGGTGCAGACTAGGTTTTGGCTTTCCTTGTTCCTCTTACGGCAGATTTAAAAATGCGTTCTTGTCGCACACTCAAATAATGCTTACTTCGTTGGCGAATAAAATGCATGCATATCGTTGATCATAATAAATACAAGGGTATTTGATATTTAATATTATTATCATTCAATTGGGAAGGTAACATAAAGATTAAAACTTATTTTTCTGTTAATATTGGTTTGTTGAATTATACTATTTATATAACTCTAATTAAATGAGTTAATTAAATTGTTCTAGTATATATTTAAGCAATAGTTTTCCTTTTCAATTAAAATCATTTAAGACATACGTTTACTTTGGGGTTCTAATTTGCGCCGTCAGCCTAGCAAACCTGTGTTGAGATTTGGCTATCCTTTATTAAAAAAGGGAACATTTTTTTGAATTCTTGTTTCTCTGCTAAACGTATTGGTTTCACGTTTCGCAAGCCATTTTATCTTCAGAACTTTGTGCAAGTCGGAAGCCATTTTCACGGGTCAAACTGTTGAAACATAATTTGTAAGTTTTTCCCAGAGTTACATCAGTCAGGTAATACATTAAAATTTGTATTTACATTATTAATTATTTAGATTAATTTGTTCAAAAATTAAGTGTGATTTTTTATATTAAATATATAATATAATATAATATTTTTTAAATAATTATATTACTTTAATTTCGAGATCACGTCATGCCATGCTGACGCCTATTTTTTTTCTTTTCCTTTCAGCTCTACACCAACTTGCCCTTTTTCCTACTAACTAATTTTTTTTGAAACTATTAAAGTTGAAATTTTAAATTTCATTTTATAATTTTATATTTTGATATTTTGAAATCAGTACTTGGATTTCTGGATAAGATTTTGTTTTGCTAGACGCCTAACTAACTCCCTTTAGAACTAGCAACTAGTTGCTAGCTAATTTTTAGTTGTCTACCATAACTCTCTATTTAGACTTGCCTAAATTAAATATTGGAATGGAGGAATTCCGATGACAATTGCATCATAAAATTAATTTTGTTCCGGCTATAATTCGTCATAAATCCTGTTCGAGTACCACTGATGGAGAGGAAAGGTAGGCGGTAAAATAAGAACTGATGCAGCCTTGGGCAGTCGACAAGGTCGTGGGTTCTCCACCACGTGGCGCCAGCTATTAAGAGTTTTGGTGAGAAATTTCCATTTTTTTATTGTCTAAAATTTTATATTAGTTTATTTTATCCGAAAATTTGAGTAACTAGTTATCTTAAAAGTGTTTAAATTATTGGCCAATTATGGTTAATATTAGACCGTCATTTTGCAAGTTATGTCTCAAGATTTTTTATACTTTTAAATAATTCACCTGCTAAGTTGATTTTGAACATATGCCTTAATGTATTTTAATTTTTTTTAAATAAATTTTGAAACGTGATATTTAAATAGTTTTTTTATTGGTTAAAGCACAGATCTATATCTAAATTTCAGAAGAAGGATTTTCCGCAAATTCCGACTTATAAGCAGCATATTTATTACGTTTTATTGCGGATGGTGCCCATATTAAAATCTTAGTTAACCTCCGTGTTGTAAGACGTGTCTTCTGTAAAGGATACTGTATAAATTCAACTTTTGTGAGAGACAGAATAAATAATTAAATTAATTAAACAACCCCGCCTGTAAACTCATGTCAGAGCCGGCAAAAGGAGCTGTCGTGTCTAGGGCCTATTATTAAGAGGTTTGCCTAGTAATATTATGTACGTTATAACACCCATACGTTACATGGAGTCTGGCAAATTCAAATATGTACGCACACTGCTTACCTTCCTCAAACTTTCCGGCTCGTGCCTCAGTAATGTATGGGGTGTCCGAAATAAAACGTCCTATCTCCTTATCTAGGAAAATGTAGGAGATAAAGAAAATGATTAAAAAGAACATTTTCGTGGCTTGGCCTGTAACCTAATTTTTTTTACTTTTTGTCTATACGGTACTCAGATTTTTTGAACAGGTTTGAACTTTCTTATTTTTCCTTCTTTACTAATTCTAAGTATTTTTTGTATAAACCACAATATTCGAAAATTAATTTGTTTTTGAGATATTGACCCGTGAAAAAATGACATTTTGATAAGTTAAGACTTTAGACCAAACCAAAAAACTTTTCTTTACAATTTTTTCTCCATCTCTTATGATTTTTTATAAATTAAGGGGGAAGGGGTCTTATTTCGGACCCCCCGTACAATTTACACGTGTTATAAAAAGGTTAAAATATTTTGATGCCAATACTAATTATTAGAGACATTTTTTCAAACTGTTTTTTGCGAAGTAGTCGATTTGTCACGAAATAAACGACTCACAGCCTAAGAAAGTCATTTAATGTTCCGGGAGCGCAAAAACTTCTCTGTATTACCATGCAATTCTAAGAATAGAAGTATTTTATCAGTTTACTTTTAAACTGTGAAATATATTTTTAGAAATATTTATAATCAACAGCAAAAGTTATGGTATGAGCGGGGATCGAACCCGCACCTCTGGATCACTAGTCTATCGCTCTAACCAACGCGCTATCGTACCACTGATAAGCAATTCGTTAGAACTTGTACATAACCAAACCCACCAGCATCATAACCATTGTTGGTTGGTTGGTATCAGTGGTACGATAGAGCAATTGGTTAGATCGATGGACTAGTGGTCCAGAGGTGCGGGTTCGATCCTCGCTCGTACCATAACTTTTGCTGTTGATTATAAATGTTTCTAAGAATGCAGTTCTACGCGCAAACAGTGGATTGTTTAATTAATGTTGGCGTTGGAAAAACAATTGAAGAATGTTTCTTGGTTTCCATGACGAAGAACTGTCATTGCAAATATTTTTTGACGGAGTTAAATAATATTTTAGATGAATAAAATGCTTTGATTAGGTGCGTAAAATTAATTAAAAAAGGTGCATGTTTGTGAATGAAACTCGATTTAATTTGATTCATTCGGAGGGAAGAATACTTGTTTGGCGGGAACCAAAAGGGAGGTATTTTCGGGACAATATCGCTATTCGAAAGTCTTTTGGAGGAGGAAGAATAACTGTGTGGACTGGCGTTATGTGGAATGGAAAGACAGAGTTGTACATTTCCAATAGAACAATTAATGAACTGATTTATTGAGACGAAATTTTAAATAATATCATTTTGCCATTTGCTAATAATTTTTGACTGGAATTACATTAATTGATGATAAGGTAAGATCGCACAGGGCTCGTATTGTCCTGGAGTTTTTGGAGGCTAATAATATTAACCGCATGGATTGGCCTCGAAAATCTCCAGATTTGAATATTATTGATCATGTGCAAATTAAAATTACTAGTAAATTCACGAGAAATTGCTCCCGAAACATTAGACGGCCTTGCTTTGGCTATACGGGAAGAGTGAGATAATATTTCTCAAATATTCATTAATAACCTTGTAAATAGCATGCCAAATAGGTGCCAAGAATTATCAAATGAAAGGGGTGGACCCACTAGGTACATGAACTGAACATAAGACTACAAGCTGGTAGGTCGATGAAAAGTTTGGAGATAATTATAGAGGACCCAATTAACAGTTGACATATTTCCAGTTTTTCGCACTCTTTGATTTTTTACTCTTAAATTTAAAAATTCATTCTGCTTTACTAATACCGGTTAATGTAATGTTTTATTTTGCATATTAGAGTGCACCTTAATTGAGTCTATTTGAGTTTTAGTAAACTATATCATGAGACCGCATTAAAAATTACGTACTTCATTAATTTTTGTATCTGATCTTTAATTGTTTTTCCAACGCCAACATGAATTAAACAAACCACTGTTCACACGTGGAATTGCATTGTTAATACAGAGAGGTTTTTGCAAGGTCTACATTGATTTTTGATATTATTGAACATATTTGCTACAAACAAATATGACTAGTAAACTCGCTCTCGCCACACTTAGGGAATTTCTTTAGCTGTGGGTCGTTTATTCCGTGACAAATCAACCTAGGATTGGAACTACGCAAAAAACAGGCCGGAAAAATGTCACTAATAATTAGTATTGACACGGACATCAACATATTTTAACATTTCCATAACACGTGTAAATTGTGCGGAGTGTCCGAAATAAGACGCCCTCCTAATAATAATAGAAAATAATAAAAAATTATAAGAGATGGAGAAAAAATTGAAAAGACAAATTTTGGTCTATTTTAACTTATCAAAATGTCATTTTTCACGGGTCAATATCTCAAAAACAAATTAATTTTCGGGTACTGTGGTTTATACAAAAAAATACTTAGAATTAGTAAAGAAAGAAAAACAAGAAAGTTCAAACCTGTCTAAAAAACTGAGTACCCTGTATAAATGAAAAGTAAATAAATGAGGTTATAGGTCAAACCACGAAACTTTTCTTCTTAATCATCTTCTCTATCTCCTGCATTTTCCGAGATAATGAGATAGAGCGTCTTATTTCGGACACTCCTTACCTACTGAGGCATGAGCCGGAAAAAGTTGTAAAAGTTTAAAAAGGTGAGCAGTGTGCGTACATGTTTGAATTTGCAAGACTCTATTTTTATATTTTATATGTTAGCAGGATTACACTCGATACCATAAAATTAATTTATCACATGTTTCTCCTGCAAAAAAGAAAAATAAAATAATTTGTAAGCAAACGTTGTTAGTCTTGCTTAACCCTCGTACACAAAAAAATCATTAAAATAAGTTAACTGGACAGAAATGTTTTTTTTTGTTTGTTTCTTTGTCCACGTATCATTTTGACAGAGAAAATGAAGGTAGCCTTAAAATCAAAAACCATTTGGGCAAAATATGTCGCATGATAATCAACAAATCTTAACGTTAATGTAACAGACGTGCAGTTTAAAAGTGACATTCTTAAAAAAAATTTAAGCAAAAAAATTGAGTTGCCGATTATTTGTCTCTATCACATCCTGTATAATATCTTTGTGTTAGTGGTATTAGCGACTTAAGTCCCCACTCCAAATTCGCTTATTCCATGCCTACTTTGTAAAAACAGCCTGAATTATGGATTAATTTTTGAAAAAATATCGAATTTCTCGATTAAACCATGCACCTACAGTGAAAACAAATGAAGCTAGGAAACATTTTTGGTATTCGTCCATAGATCATTTTGCCGTGAACAAAAAACCGTAAAATTATATTTCTTAGATTTTCGGAACTAACAAAATTTGTAAAAAATGACAGGATTTCATATAAAGCCCTGTATAGTGCAGTTGTTATTGCAAATAGCGATTATGGCCAAGAGGGAAGAAAGTAGGGGATTGCGCAATCACATGCAAAAAAATAAGATCAAAATCTTTTATTGCTTAGAAAATGTTTGTCTTTGAATTTTACTAAAAATATGCTTTGTCCCATTTCATCTGTTCACTGTATATATATATATATATATATATATATATATATATATATATATATATATATATATATATATATATATATATATATATATATATATATATATATAAATTCCTGATAAGAATATGGAGAATGAAACTTTAAAAATTTCAATGAAAAATTCCGTTTTTTGGAAAAACAAATGATAATAGTTCAATTTAATACTGTAAATAGTATTTATTATGCAACTCATTGCATCTAATGTGATAATACCCCTATACCTATATGAAGTACTTTTCGAGATATTTCCAATTGAACTGTGCAATTACCTTTTTAACGCTTAGGCTGATAAATGACAAATATTAAATTTCTGATCTAAGGCGGCTTTGAAACAATACATAAGTATATGGCCATCGTTCTTATAATATGCAGATGGTTCGCTTTGAGAGTTAAACGGTAATTATAAGTACTACGTTTTTCGAGATTTTCTTCTAAGTTTTTAATTATTGAAAATGTATTTTACTCGTGAGGAACAAATTGATATGATAATGATATAAGGAGAAACTAGAACAAATCGCAAGGAAGCCAGAGCACTATACGTACAGCGATTTCTGAATAGCCGATATCCATCAGAGTCATACTTTCCTTAGTTGAAAAAGTATTTAAAATCGAAAGGGAAACCGCCAGGCGAGAATTTTATAGTTAGTGAAGAGGCTGAAATTAATACACTGGCTTGTATAGAAACCGATCCTACTCTATCAATACGACAAAAATTGGAATTGGTCGCGACAGTGCACGAAAAATTTTCCGTAAGCATGGCTTTAAATCATTCAAATACCAAATCCATCACCATTTTTACGAAGCGGATTATCAGAGAAGACTGGAATTTTACAACTGGTATTTTGATATCCAACAGAGACAGCCCAATTTCCGGGCAGTAATTCTTTTTTCAGATGAATCCCGATTTACCAATATGGGAATGTTTAACCGCAATAACACTAGTTACTGGGCTACCGAAAATCCGCACTTGGTAAGGGAAGGGGCATTCCAAGAAAGATTTGGTGTTAAAGTCTGGTTTGGAGTAGTAGGAACTCGAAAAATAGGTCCTATTTTTTTCATGAGCCCCTGGATGCAGAACATTATTTGTAATTCCTCCAAAATACAATAGAGGATTGTATGTACAATTTACCCATTGTTTATTACACTCAAGTATATTTTCAGCAAGATGGGGCACCTGCACACAATTCAAGAGTAGTGACTAACTACCTGAGAGAAAAATTCGGCGACAATTAGATAGGTACAAATGGGCCAGTCAGATGGCCAGCGAGATCGCCCTATCTCACCCCGTTACATTTTTTATATTGGGGCTACATTAAACAAAAGGTCTACAAAAGACCAATAGAAAATCGTGCGGACCTTATTAATCGAATTACAAGGGCGATAGAAGAAATAACTCCAAGGCAGATGGAAAACATTTTACAAGAGTTTCATAACAGAATTCGTATATGCCATGAAGATAATGGACAACGTTTTGAAAACCTTGTCTATGGATGACCTTTTTTCTTGGTTTTTTTATTACTCATGTAGCTTTAGTTCTATTCCGTGTTTTTCCTTGAGTTAAGAAGATTTTTTATGATTGAACATTATTTAAATTAGTGTTTTGGCGTAATGACAGTTGAAGCTACTCAGTAGTGTCCTTACTAAATGCCTATTTAAGTATATTTTACCTATTACTAAACACCTATTTAAGTAAGTACCTTCTTATAGTAATTAATAGATAATGATTAGTTATACAGCGTGTAAAAACATCAAAAAACAGTCATTCTGAAATAACTTTTTGTAGTTTAAGTAAGTTTAAGTAATTTTTCGTTTATAGGATAGCATATCATAGGCATTTTATTTCCTTTTTATATTTTAAAAACTCAATTTATTATCATGTGAAATTCAAAAACCCAGTCCTTAGTACCTATATTTGATGGCCGCAAAACGTTAAATACACTATTTGCAAAAACAGTTTAAAGCAGTACGTTTGCAAATACTAATAGCTTGTTTTTTTATTCGTACATTAAACAAAACAATAATTCTGAACTAAAATCCCTACTTTGAAAATTAGAAGAAAAGAATGGCAGCTGTGGTGTTTCTTTATTTCACAGCCACTTTGGATCAGAAATTTAATATTTGTCATTTATCAGCCTAAGCGTTAAAAAGGTAATTGCACAGTGCAATTGGAAATATCTCGAAAAGTACTTGATATAGGTATAGGGCATTATACACAAAAGTATATAAAATTGTTTGAAGATTTAGATGTTGACTAGGTTTATAGATCGTCGTTACAATAAAACGAGAAAATACCGTTTGAAAGTGATTTTTCACTGCGTTTCCGGGTAAACCGGAAGTATCTTAATTGTTACATTAGATGCAATGAGTTGCATAACAAAACACTATTCACAGTATTAAATTGGAACTATCTTCGTTTGTTTTTTCAAAAAACGGAATTATTCATTGAAATATTTAAAGTTTCATTCGCCATTTTCTCGAAAACTATCAAGAATTGACATAGGGTATGATACATGTTTTATGTTTAGAATTCAGTGTAGAATTCAAAAATAAATCAATATACAGGGTGTTCGATTTTAAATATTAAAATTGATAGCATTTTCGGTTAAACCGGAAACGACAGCCGATTGTTTATGCGGCGAAAATCTTCCTCATATGTATCCATATATTATTGTAAAATTTCATGTTAATAGTACTTAACTTAAAAAAGTAACAGCCTTGTTAGAAATTTCGTGGTCACCCGGTATATGTATCCTGGGGATGCAACAATAAACTTACAAAATTTCGAGTATTTTACAAAACACTTTTGTTTTTTTACGGGATCCTAACTTCAACTCTAACATAACAAGAGGATCGTTAACGAAAACCATTTAGAAACTTAATATCCGGGAAATATCTGCTGAACAACGGAGTTGGTAAAGACTGATAATTCGAGTTTCATGCAGGATATAGAATCTATATCAAAATGTCGACAATTTAAAACGACTTTTTTTTACTGCATCCTAACCCCAAATAATACACCACTCTAACAATTTTTTTTAACATTGTTCTGGCATATTGGATTTTTGCCAAAGTGTTACTAGATAATCTACATATGATCATTAATTTTTGGTCAAAATTTGAAGTCAATCGGGTACGTAGTTTTTAAGCTATGCAGCGAACTGACAAAGAGACGGGCAGACCGACGGAATTGATAAAAGTAGATGTTCAAGGACAAGTTGCGAAGCACAATAGTTGCAAAATAACCAAAACATCATAATAAAACATGGCAATTGAAAATAACAATACGCTATAGCTTTAACTTCCTTATATTTTTATTAAAAAGGTTAAAGAAATACATCAATTAACATAGTAGATAAAACTATTATTATTGTAACTATTATTTTTATGCGTTTTCTCTCTTTGCACTGGTCTTGCGCACACTCCAAAAAATAATTCAGGATAAAGCTGAGGGTATCATAGCGGTGCCATGGTGGCCATCGCAACGCTGGTACCCACTAATTCGTAAACTTATCTTTGCCATGAAATTTATTTACACCCTTCATCTACACTGCTCTCTTCCCCATTTTTCAGGTCACACCCGTTATGCGAAAACCTTACCCTGGTCGGAGCGAAATTATCAGGCAAGCTTTTTTAAGCAGAGACGTCCCGGAAGTGGATTGAATGAATTGGTATTACAATTTTACTAGTTGATCCCTATACCACAATTAGTTATGGCACACAATTTGAACTCAAACCATTTTATTCAAGTTGAATTTTTAAATATTTTATTAAGTCGTCAAAAGTAAAGTGTTTAAAAAGGTTTCAAAAACTATACAGAATGAATTGTTAGAGTCTATTTTAGCGGTTACGTAAGAAAAAATAATGAGCAAAGGGAACAATCTAGACTTGTGCTATTCAAGCTGATGAAACTACAGACTGCTCAAATAAACCACAACTTGACAAACAAAAATGTTTTTTGGCTTTTTCGCAACTGAATAAAAATATTTAACTTTAAATTAATTGAAGCAAATATTTAATATAATTACATACCCCAACATGTAGGCTAGTCTGTCTACCGAATGTTTCGGTACATAATATAAACAATATTATTTAAGCAAGCATAAGAAATTATATCATTTACCTTAAGTTTTTATAGACACTGATGAGTCCCGATAGGATGAAAGTATTTGTACAACTACTATGTGTCTATAAAAACTTAAGGTAAATGATATAATTTTTTATGCTTGCTTAAATAATCTTGTTTATATTATGTACCGAAACATTCCGTAGACAGACTAGCCTACATGTTGGGGTATGTAATTATATTAAATATTTGCTTCAATTAATTTAAAGTTAAATATTTTTATTCAGTTGCGAAAAAGCCAAAAAACATTTTTGTTTGTCAATCTAAACGCAACAAATAATCTGAACACACTTAAAAACCACAACTTGTTTTTATAGTTTGGTACGTATCCAACGGAAATCTTCATGAAAGATTTTGGAAATTTATTGACTTTGAAGCTACTACGGAATAAGCGTTGTCAAACGAAATAAACTAGAAACCCTAAACATTAATTAAATGTCTGAAAAACATATCGCACAATTTTACCATGGTGCCTCAATAATAAGTGGCAATATTGGAGGTGTCCAAAGAAAATATCCTTCAGCGCACTTTATGCACTGTTCTGCGCACCAGTAAACCTTATACTTCAAAAGGCCGCTAGTCAGCAAAAGGAAATAAGAATTATTTTTGCTAACCTACATTCTTTTTCATCTTCTTTTTGGAAAATCTCCTAAGAGAACTTTCCTGTTGGATCAAGTAGTTAATAAAAGATTACCAAAACTCGCTCCTACTAGATGGTATTTTAATAGCAGATGTATTCAAACTGTCTACACATACAGGGATAATTTAATCAATTGTTTGGAGGAAATAATGGACGCTGAATTTGACACGTTTATAAATCAAGCAGGAGGTTTAAAGTCACACTTAGAAAATGAAATTTTATTATGCTGGTTGAAATTTTTTCACTATATTATGTCACATATTGAGATACTTTTTTGTCAATTGCAGAAATCCGATATTAATGCCATTTTGATTGCAAATTTTAATTCTTATACAGAAAGTTCGAAAAAGTGTTATCTCTATAGACTGATAACATCGAAACATTAGTTCTAAAAAAACATCCAGATTCGGAAGGCGCCAAAAAAAAAGAATTTATTTAGAAATATGTGATATAATTTTGTCAAAAATTCGTTGTCATTTAAATTTTACAGAACATGTAGTAATCTCACGTTTGTTTGACACAAGTAATTGTATTGATTATAAAAAGGATTTTCCTGAAAAAGTTTTAAAATCCGTTAAAAATAATTATGTGGTGATAAACATTTCGAAGCTTAAATCCGAATTGTAGAGCCGTGAAGCTTTTTATAACAGTGCAGGCGCTCTTGTAATTTTACAGCTGCTTTTGGAAATGAACCTTAGCGAAATGTTTTCGGAAGTGTAAAACTATTGGAGATTGTATATACTATTCCAATGACAACAGTAGAAAGTGAACGGTGCTTTTTAACCTTAAGAAGAATAAAAGACTTCTTTAAGGGGGAGTCAAGTTTGAGTGCTGTAGCGATGTTAAGCATTTAAAAACCTTTTATTAAAAATATTTTTGGTTTTAATAAGCTAGTGATTGAATATTTCTCCAAACAGAAGTATAGAAGGATCGATTTGATTTACAAACACATAACTTCATAAAAGGTGAGTGAATTATCTCAAGATAATTATTATTTTATTTTTATATAAAAAAAAAAATTTATAATTACCTAATGGACAGGTCTTGTTATTTTTTCAATTTAAAAGACCAAAAAAAAATTTAAAAAATGTTATTTTGGGCGTGGCACCCCGACCCTGTTCACCTAAATTTGACCCACATGCAGAAAAACTCACAAGCCGCGCCTGTAATGAATGTGTGTATGTATCTTACCTATGTTAGATCTAAATTTAAAAACAATGATCATTTAAAATTGTGTTTGTGAAAAAAGTGTATTCGATCCAATCCAAATAATGAAACAGATATATTGTCATGAATTCTTATTTGCGTATGCCTAATATGACTATTCAAGAGAACAGAGATTTTCGGCTTGACACACAGAACATACAAATTTAGCAAAAACGGTCATAAATATGTTGAAAATAATTATCAAGAAAAAGATAAAATTCTCTTCGCTAAAAAAAATTGAAATATACTTTTTACAATTTGTACAGGGTGTTTTCTAACTACGGTACGTAACTGCAGGAGGTGATTCCTTAGGTCATTTTAAGAAAAAAAGTCGTATGAACATGTGTCCGGAGTTGTCTCGATTTGAAATACGGGGTGCTACATTTTTTTATAAACGTCATAAATATCGTTAAGCCAATTTGGTTGAAATTTGGCAGTGACACTTTTAAAACTAAGGCGCTAATTCAGCCCTAACTAGATTAACGTTGTTAAGTCAAGGGGCGTCTCAAGAGGAACCTCAACCATTATTATTATTCAGAACAAACGTACGCCACTGACTCTTTGCAGTTTTTATAGTTTTTTAGTTTAAGCAACAAAAAATACAACTTTTTTGTCTCTTGTGTTGTGTAAAGTAGATGAACAAAATGACTACCATCTGATAAAATACACGATAGCAATCGCTTCATTGATTGTCTGACACTTTCAAAAATCCCTGGAGTACTCCTTATGACATTTCAATTGTCGATTATTCGATTTCTTAAGTCGTATACATCTAGTACAGTAGTTTTATAAACCAGAGTCTTCAGATGAACCCGTAAATGGTACTGCCCTTCCGATCCAGCGATTAGGGTAAGTAATGTCGAGATGCTAACGAGCAAGGGTACTAAAATGAGCTGGAGCCCCGTCGTGCATAAACCACATATTCTCTCTTACATATAGGGATACATCTTATAACAAATTGGGTAGATGTTCTCGCAAAAAGTCTGTATAGGATTCACTTGTTAATCTTGCTGGTAAAAAAAATGGGTCAATTAGGTAGTCATCAATAATTCCTACCCATACGTTCAGCGAAAACTGTTGCTGAAAATGACTTTCTCTAATAACGTGGGGATTTTCGTCAGCCCAAAAATGGTTGTTATAATTATTGCTAGCATCTCGTGAAAAATTTGGCTCGTCCGTAAATAAAATGTTTTGTAAAAAATTGTTATTCTGTGCCACCGTATGAAGCAACCACCTACAAAACATTAATCTTGGGTGAAAATCCCGAGGCAGTAAAGCCTGAACCCGCTCTATGTGATATAAGTATAGCAGATTTCTTTTTAAAACTTTCCATACTGTTTTTGGGCTGACTTAAAGCTGCAGTGCAATCTTCCTGGTACTATTTGCAGCTTCTTCTTCGACCGCATTAAGTATAGCTTCTTCTAGTTCAGGCTTTGTTCCAGTTTCTGGTCTTCCACCACCTGTATTTTTATTAAAACTGTCAGTTTCACTTAATATGGCATGTATCGTTCTAAAGGAGCACATGGAATTATTCTCTCAGGATATCTGTCTTGGTAAATTCTCCGAGCCTCTTCCGAATTTCCATTTGCTAATCCATAAATAAAGCGCATGTCAGTCATTTCAGAATTACTAATATTATTCATAGTGAAATCACTGCTAGTTGACAACTTTAAAATTTACTGATATGACAGTGGCAATACAATCACTGTACGCTGATACTAATAAGGTAAACTCCACCAGGTTGGTGTATAAACATTTAGAGAGGTTTAAATTAATTTTTATATCGAAAACGGAGCTAGATACGAAGAAAACACAGAAGACCAAAAAGTTGTATTTTTAGTTGCTTAAACTGCAAAATAGTTAGGGCTTAATTAGTGCCTTAGTACTACAAATAACACTGCCAAATTTCAACCAAATCGCCTTAAGGATGTTTATGATATTTATAAAGTACCGATTTTTTTTTTAACTTTAACATCCTCTATTACAGAATCGAGACAACTCCGGACACTTTCGACTACTCGTGACCTTTATTTTTGGGATTTTATATGTATGTTTAAACAAATGATTATAAAACAGTGGATTTGTATGAAATATCTGTGCTGGTTATCAAACCTTAACTTGAAGAGGGATCCAACTGATCATATAACAACAACTGTATCTAATGGGGTCAATGGCAACGTTTGCAATCATTTTTAGTTGAATTGTTAACTCAGCACTCGGTTAGTGGATCAGTATACGACTATAGGATACGATGCTGGTTTTCTGAAGGTAACAGGGAGCTCGTGCCAAAGCCAAGCAGAACTAAGCGGTAAGATATAATAAGCAGCCAATACTTCACAATATATATGGTATTTTGTACAGAAGGAAGAAAAAGACCTAAAAGGAATATCTAGATATACAATTTGTCCTCTCTTGGTATAAACAAGTAGGAATGGTAGGTATATATAATAATTAAGTATATTTTTGGTATTTTAGAGATAAGAATAATTAGGAAATGCTACTTATTTTACTAGTTAAATTAAATTATCATGTATTTAGTAAAATTAAACAAGAAAGACTCACTGATAGATGTTAGGCCGGCCTTTTCAATTTAAGAAGTCTTTGGAAAACCACTTGACAATATTTAACTTCACCAATATTTGACAATAATATATTTTAGCACTATCTACACATATAATAGCTGCTAATAAATGAATATTGTGCCGAATTTCCACAATCACATCTGCAAAAATGTTGTTTAGACACTCATATTAGCTCTTTTAGCCAAAATGAATGTGGACTCTTTAAAACAAGAAAACCTCTTTTGCAACTTTGACATTTAGAGGTTATGCAAGAACTATATGTGCCAATCAACTAAATATGGTACAACTTTTAATAAGTAATTTAGTATAATTATTTTAAATTATGAATTCTGACTTTTAACATATAAGTATACATTTGTGAATATTTAGGTTTAAATAAAAATATTTAACTTATAATTTATAAAACTAAGTCCAAGAGAATATACTCAAGTTATATAACACAATCCAAATTAATTCAAATATTACAGAGTACTAATTTTAAAGATTACTGTATAATTGTTTTGTTTGTTTTCAGGTTCTCGATACTCTCGTAAGTGGTTCTTTAACTTTAACCCACATAGTAAATAGGCTAAACCTTTTAATAATCTTATCTCACATAAAACGAACTGAAAACTGGATAGCAGGAAGGTATTTAATTTTCTTTCCAAAATATAAGTTGCTATTGTTAGTTTATAACTAACGATATTCATGTCAAAATAAGTTTATTTGTTTCAGGAATCCTTTGAAATATGAAGAAAGACTTGCCTTGTGGAAATATCACCATATACAAAGCTTATACAATTAAACTTATTGTTAAAATAATGATGATTTATTTTTGCCAAATCATGAACCTATCAAGGTAAGATTTATTTGTTTATCTAATAATCAAAAATGTTTGGAGTTGAAAAAATAAACGTGTAATATACCTTCGTAAAAAGGTTCCACGAATTTTTTACTATTAGTGGAGTTGCAATCTAATTACATGTGTACCTAAAGAAGATATTATTAACTAAAAAAGATTAGCTCAATTTATATAATCAGCTAGTGGGTGTTAACATACTTGGCATGCCATGTTCTTACATTTCGACCGGTTCTACATCATATAGCTCGTATAACCAGGGAGAGACAATACGATTAATGGTGGAAGGTCCAGAAAATGTCGGTGCAAGTTTCGACGCGAAATTTTTAATAGCATCAGACAAGACAATATTGCACTTCCATACTGGTTGGAAAAGTTTAAGACTTTCCTCACGTCGTCTCAAGTTATACACTTGTTCTGATTTCTCAAATGCTTGTCGTAATCGTGCCTATACATCTGAGGGAACACCCCGTAATGCTCAAGACATAGTGATATGATCTTCTACATTTGTTGTCGAGAATATTTCTATATCTGCACTCGGCTTTTCCTTGTCTGGTGTACGAATTTTTTTCATAAACAATAAAATTGGGAGTAAGTTTGGTTGCTTCATGTCTAGCTGAACGAAAAACCTACTTTCGCAAAATGTTTTTCTCAGGATCTATGATCGTATGGTTAGCCTGTGTGTGATAATTTGTCGTGTATTGTATTTCAATCCTATACGTCAACATCATATCCTGAAAAAAATTAATCTGAAATTGAGTTCCATTATTTGCAATTATCTTTTCAGGTGCTCAATAAGCCAGAAAGACATGACCCTTTTGACTATTTCTTGGGCGCTAGCCGATCTCAGAAGTTCGAACAAAACAAATTTGTTGCTAAATAGCTCACATACTGTGAGAATATAGCTATATCCCTACTTTGACTGGACCAACAAGGTCGAATATACTTGGCAACGTCTTACCACATATTTGGCCAAGAAAAGTTTTGGAATATCCTCGAAGAAGTTTTGTATGCATCTAGATAACCACACCCTGGAGGGGCATGATTCGCTCTAATTATCGCTGAACGCTGTTGTCTAGGGACGACAGGGTGAAAGCAATACAGCAAGGCACTCCTCAGTCGTACTGTGTCGTCTTTCCGATTTCATCAGAGAACGATTGAGATAACAAATCAGGTGTTCCTTGTTCTTTATAGACACTGCGCAGCAAGACAATACCGGAGCCTTTATAACATTCTCTTTAATGGAACTAAAAGCGTCATCATACTTCGTATCCCAGACAAATTTTGCGTTCTTACGAGTGAAGGCCGTAAGCGGGAAAATAACTGTTGAAAAGCTAGGTACAAAATGCCTATACGATGAAGCCATGCCAACAATATGCCTAACCTCAGAGGGGTTCTTTGGAATTGGAATACGGACAATACACTCGACATTTTCGAGGGAATAGCTAGTGCTTTTATTCAATAAACTGTAGTTTACGGAAAAACGCCATCCACCTGATTCTTTCCTGATCATCTCGATTGGTGATACCCTCGGCTAATACTTGCTCGATTTCTGAGTTAACATCTTTCTGCAAAGCAGGTGATAACGGATAATAGCGTTGCTTGATCGGGTTTGAGTCAATTTTAGGGACTAATTTTACAAGAGGGGTACAACCAAGCTTATCGTCCATAGTAGAAAAAGTGTGAGTTAGTCAAGGATATGTAACAGTTAGGGAAGAAGATTGTCAAGCGACTGGATAGCTGAAACTTGGACCGTAAGCTCAAAATCAGGGCAAAAAGACCATCAGAATACAGGTCTGGAACTATTATCATTTTGGCCCAGAAGTTCGGTCCCAAAAGTACCGCACAAAAGGTCCACAAGTACTTCTAACAATATTATACGGCCTTGAAGTCCAATCGTGACTCTCACAGCATACTTCAGCACGTCCTATAACGTTTTTCATGCCATATTCGTAGCAGAACTTCTGACGGAACTTGACTCTCGACAATTCCAGCAGATCGAGGGGTTGATGAAACAGAAGCCAAATCAACCGATGTGTCTATACTGGCGTCCTCGATAAGCTCTAGATCTGATGTAGGATCTTAAATTAATGCAATTGTGTATGTGAGAGCCGGTCAAGCAGTTACCTATAGTTCGTAAAATGAGGTGCAAACTGTTGCACAATTTTGGGACACTTGTCTGTCCGTTATATTGGATTTTCCAAGAAGAAACGTCCTAGTTTCATGATTGTGACAGATATAGCTGAGAGTGGTCGATATTTCCTCGAAGTGGAGAGAACTTTAAATTATCAAGTCTTCCAGCAAGGTCAACAAAAGAGCTTGGATGGCCTATCGACTCATTTAATCTGATAGAATTGGCTTCATTGACATGGGAAATATTTTAAGATTCGTCTTCGAACCGAACCAGGGAATTGCTTCTATCATTTAACAACGAAGATTGACAAGCAGACATTTCAGGGCGCAGAGAATTTGAAATTCTCGTTTGTCCTGAGGAGGACGTCTATTCTTATTGTTTATACAATCGACGACGTAACGCGTTGGCTGAAGTGAGAGGAAAGGAGTATCTATCTTGGGGAAATATCTGATTAGGTATGTTTAGATTTTATTTTGAATGCGTTAATAGAGAGATTAGTTATTTGGGGGGTATGACGCAGCATGTAGACTATTAATCTAATTAGGCCGAAGTTGCTTGGGGCTCACGAGGTGTAGCTCTGAAGAATTTCGAAGGATGTTGTTCCGCAGGATGAGGTTTCTGATTAGTAGGTAGGCGAGAACCCACTGTCGTATTTCTATCATAATACAATTGAGATGGTGGATGTAGAAGGCGTTTAGGTGGAGTGCGTCCTTCTTTAGAGATTACTTGGCGCATATCTGGAAAACTATTGCCAGCAGAAGTTATTACATACTTTTGAGAACAAGAATTCTCATGAGCATGCGTTGATCTGGGTTGTTCCTGCGTTGTTGTTGGTTGTTGGATTTTATCGACTTCATGCTGGGTAGAATCGTCACCAACAAAAAGAAACCATAAGACACGGCCGTTTCATTTTGCATCAATTACGGCAAAAGTAAGGGCGGATTTCTCAAATCTAGTATATTTGAATTTAGTGGAGCTGCTTCCTCTGGGGGATTGAACATTGGTCTAGTCAAAGCACTATATCCCTGCATGTTCAGCCGCAAAGTTTCAAAAAGTTAATTGCACTTTACTAAAAGTTGCTGATATTTCGATCTATCGATCTGTGCAACGTATGCGATTTATTCGAATTTCAATATGATTTTACAGAGTGTTGATTCTTCGATACCCATTGTCTTTGTTCCGTTGATCAATATTTACTAGGTCGCCATTCAACCTTGGCTTGACAAGTACACATTTCACTATGTCATAGAATGTCATAGAATGTGCTAGAGGGAACTTCGATTCGTCCTTCCCGTTCAAACCATAAAGCCTCTCTCAATGTAGAACTGAACTGATTTGCTCAGAAGCTAACAGACTCACCTTCATTTTTAGATTTTTTAGTATTTTAATTTAAAATTATCAAATATTTTATCAATATTGTTTTCTATATTAATATGCACCTACAAGATTTATTAATATATTATTTTTCTTTTCGTAAGTATATATTTGATTTTTGGAAATTATTAGATTTTTTTTATTTTCTTTAGTTTAGACTTTAATTCTAACCTAACCTAACCTAATTTAATTTTCAATTAATGTTGCTTATTTATGAAGTTTAGAATTAGATTTTACTTATATATTATGCCTACGTGCTTAAATTATTATATATTAGAGCACACTTATGTGTTTAATATACACCCGCCCTTCACTACAAAACAAAAAAAAGTAAAAAAAATACCTAAAGGTGGAATAAAAAAAAGTAAGCGAATCAGTCTCAACTCAGAAAAGAAATAAGAACAGTTTACTCTACGTTAGATGAACGCTAAACATTCTGAAACTATAATCAAATAATTAAACCAAAAATGAGTAAATTCAAATTATATTAACAGTATTTGTTTAAAACTTTCGCTTTATTGTCATTAGGTTATTTTTTTTTTTTTTGCCTCTTCCTGTATATTTTGTACTATGTCTCTATACACTGAGAAAATATATTAAATCTAGGTGAAATTTTATTTGTTCTAAATAAAAAAGTTTATTCGACTATGTTACAGATAAACTGTTTTCTAGTTTTAATAAACTTCGTTTTCTAGAATCAGTTTATTGAGGTCTAATAAACTGTTTTTACAATACAATGTTTATTAGATCTAGGTGAACTGTTTATCTAGAACTATTAAACTATTTTACTAGAATAAATAAACAGTTTGTCTGGTTCAAATATACAGTATATTTGATAGAAAAATGTTTTTTAGATTTAGGCTATTTTGTTTATTTGAACTAGATCAATCTCTTATTTGGAGATCTTTCACCATTTTTTAGTCAAAGTTCAGGGTTAGTAGTTTAATAACTCCTTTTTTATTTGTAAAACTAGAATGACCAATTATTTATCAAATTGTAGATAATTAAATACATTGTATCAGTAGCTGAGAAACATAAAGAGTAAAGAAAGAATTGTGATCAAATGTAGTTTTAGTGGAACACCCTGTATATTTTTCTTTTAATGAAAATAACATTTATCTTTAAAATATACACTTTGTTTAAGTTACTTCAAACATTAAATTGAATGCACAGATTTTTCAGAATCCTAAAACATTCAGCTAATTTGGCAAAAAAGCTAATTTAACATACTTGGCTTTAAATTTTAATTAAAATATGTGTGTTTTGGAATCAGGAAAAAATAAATATATACAAGTTGCGCCTTTAAAAAATAGAACCTTAATTTACCTTTATATTTACTTTGCATGTTACTTGTTTTTACTCATTAACAAATTGTACTTGATTGGTGCAAAAAATCATTCTAACTAGCAATCATTCTAAAAAGCAAGAAATAAAATAACCAATACTTATGAAGTATTTAAAAAGACATATTTAAACAATTTATTGTCAGTATGTCATATGATATAATAACCTTATTTGATTAAAATACTATTAGTCAAACATAGACAAACAAGTCTGTAATCAATAAAATTATTGTAATTATTATAATGTACACTGATAACAAGCAGCAACTAATAATTAAGTAAATCAAATATATGTAATAGAAAACTTATTTTATTTGTAACTAATACTTTTATAAAATAAAACTCAAAAAATATACAAACAAAACTTAAACATCATTACTAGTAAATACTCTTTCTGCCTCGTGCCTTCTTAGACGGCCCTGGAACAAATAAGTGAATATAATTACACAAGGAATAGGTCGTGATGCTAGAATTTAAATTGCCAATTGTTAACAAAATCGGAAAAATAATATTAGACAATGACTATGTATTGAGAACGCAGATTTTAATTTAATATACAAAAATAAAATATAAATATATAGATTTTTGATGGTTAGGGTAAAAATATATTTCCAGGATGTTTTAACTGACGTACCACAGTTAATCAAAAAATAATACATAGTACGTATTATGCTATCATCTTAATCTCTTACGAGGCTACGTAAAACTTAAAATCAAATTTCCAAATGTAAATTGGGGTGCGCCGAATTTAACTGAAAAAATAATAAACATAGATAAAAACTAAGTGTATAACTTTTTTATATTCACTATGCATTTCCTCTAATCTTCACCACCTAGTTTGTTTGCATGACTTTTAGCGAAAAATAAAATTTTTCCAAGCGATTAACGGAGTTTTATCTATGTTTGTTTTTAGCGAAAAATATAAAGTAAAATTAGTGAAAAATATAAATAAAAACATGTGGTTAAGTTTCGTCAATACACACAATATGCGAAAGTATACAACAACTATTAGAACATGCCTTCGATAGAGTGACCTTACCTTCAAAGTGGTTCATATAGTCCTCTAATCCACAATATTTTAGAAGGGTTTAGTAAGCCATTAATATATTATCTTGTTAAGTCACTTCATGCAAAAAATAACTAGATGCACTGTAGTGCTGCATAGTAAACGCATCGAAAGGTAAAAGCCAAATGACGCCATTTTGAGTCCACTCTAGTAGATCGCGGGCGAATTACATTGAGTTTCTATGCAGGGTTTGGTTTGTAGAAACTCCAACTTCTTGATGTTCATTCTTCTATAAACTTGCCAATGAAACACTATTATTCCCTCAAACAAAACTATATTATAAGAATAATGGTGAAACAGATATTGCAACTAACCATACGCGATGCTTTAAATTCTGAATAGTTAGTGTACCATGTTTAGCCCAATTTACATAATTTAAAATCGATAAAATGACAAAAAATGCTGATAAGTTTCGATATAAAAGATAATAAATGATGTTAGCCTTAATAAACATAATTACATATGATATGCTTCGATATAAATAATTTTCATCAAAATAATAAAAGATAAAGTTTGGTATAAACTTTAATTAGCAATTTGATGTTAGTTATGGTGAGTCAAATTATAATAGATAAGAAATGTAAAAATGTGGTATATGCAATAACCGTATTTTTTCTACACAGGTCTAATGATATTCCAGTGGCGTGGATAGGCATCACGTAATTGGCGGCCGAAGGTAACCAAAATGATACAATCCACAGGGTAAAAATAAATTGTTTATTAAATCTAGGTAAACAAGTTATTTATTCTAGGAATTAGTTTAATAGTTTTTTTTAAGAAACCGAGGTTATTTGAAACAGTTAAACAAGTGTGCTAGAATAAATATACTTGTATATTATCTAAATACACACTTCATTCTAGATCTATTAAAAAAAATATCTAGAATAAATAAACTTTTTCCAGCAACACCACAGTTTATTTACGGGGTTTTACTCAGAGTAGTGAATAAAAAAAATATAATATATATATATATATATATATATATATATATATATATATATGAGTTTTTACCCAATGTCACCTTCAAGCCGCCCGCGTCACACGATGACCTTGTTTACCAAGATATTCCCAGACGAGATAAGCAGCCATGGAGCCGCAAATTCAGCAAGGATGATGCAAGGCTAGCGTGATATTACATTTCCAGTAAACAGCACCTGACACTTGGTCTGCGGAATCATACAGAACATTCTCGTGATCCTGATTTAGCAGCCAGGAACATATAAATAGCGGACCCAGCCTAGCAGCGTCACTTCATCATAACATTTTAATGTTGCAAGTCAATTCATAGTTTTAATTGTATTTTCTTCGGGGATATCTATAGATCTTATTCCTTATATTTTATATTATATTGTAAAAGTAAAAAATAAATGATTTTTAAAAAGTGATTTGTGTAAAACCCAACGTAACAAATTGGCGCAGTCGGTAGAATCTGAATACGTTCTGAGGACACGTAAATACTAACTGGCAACGGTGGAGTCCTGTCCTTTGATCAGAAGAACCCTTCGTCCCTTGGCGTCCTCACTCGACAGAGAACTACGGATTAGGAACACCTAGTGAAGCCTCTGGTAGTGATCCCTGTTGCAGAACAAGACAAAAAGACAAACTGATGTTTCTACTAGTATTGTAAGTGAATTTTGAATTATCTCGTATATTCTACGAATATTTGCTATTTTCTATTATTTTACAAAAAAGTAAAATAAAAAACGATTTTTCAATATTTTGTCAATTATACTGTTAATTGATATTTTTGTAACAATCAATTATACTGCTAATTGATATTTCAAAGACAGAATCAAAGTAAACAATTTAATTTTAAGAAAACACATTAAAAATCTAGTCGTAATACCTGATTATTCAGTTAATCAATCTACTACACTGAGAAACATTATTTCCATATTTCGTAAAAATATTCAATAATTTTACTAATCAAATTTTCTCGATTATTCTGCTAAACGAAATAATTTTCCAACAAAGAAAAACATATCTAATAAGTATAAAACATGTTCTTGTGTTAGATACTGCTAATTAACGCTAAGTGTTACTTAAAGTCAAAAATAACATCGTATCCTCGCATAAAATAATTTTCATATTTTTCTTTGTGCAAATAACACATATTTGTATTTTTGAAAATATTACTACACATTATTTTTACAATTTTGTTCTATTTTGTTATACTGAATAACAATCAAAATGCCTGAGCTAACTGTAAGTTTAAGTGCTTCAGCACAACAACGAGTACAATAAGAGCAACTTGAAGTTAAACCGTATAAATTATCTGAAATATTTTCTATTGTCCCAGAATATAATGGTGATCAAATATTTTTAAAAACTTTTAAACAATAAATGCTTGTGATTGTACCTATAACATGACTTCGGGTAATCAAAAGAAATTATTAATAATTCACATAAAAAACAAATTAGGCGGTTAAGCAGCTCAATTAATAAGCTCTAGGAATCCACTATCGTACACTGAAATCAAACAACTTTTAAATTCTCACTTTGGCGATACCAGACATTTATCCTTTTTAATTCAAGATCTACAGCGAATAAAACAGTTATCAAACGAGTTTCCCTTAACCTTCTTGAACAGACTACAAATTGCGAATATACAAAAATCTAATCTTTCAGCAGATGAAAAACGGGCACAATTAATTCTAATCGATTCTATGGCACTAAATACTCTCTTGACAGGTCTAGAACCCCGTATAGGACATATAATAAGAGCAAGTAATGCCCAAGATCTTTTGGAAGCACAAATTCGAATTAGGCGAGAACTTCAATTATCCTATTTTGAAGCTCAAAAAACAACTAAGCCTAATTTACCTAAAACTAACCAACAAATAAGAAATTTACATTCAAACTCTCACGTACAACTTATAGGTTATCCAAATACCCAAGTACAACGTACAAATTTCTGATTTAATGAAAACTACTCACAACAGAGACCAAATAATTTCCAAAACGCAAATAATTTTCAAAAACCACATTTTTACACAAACCAGCAAACAAAGTCTTTCACAACAAGACCGAATGATCAAACAAGATCGCAATGCATAACCAATCAACCAAATAAAACTAATTAAAGACAATCTGTTATTCAAAGACATCCACATTTTCAACATAATCATAGAGCCCATTATGTAGAACCCCAATATGGTTATTCTCATAATGAATATTACAATAATTACGAATACAGTAATTACACCAAGGAAGAAAATTATTCCAGTCCTAATGACAATGACTATAATCAAACATTTAGTCATCAATTTGATCCTCAGTTCGATCATCAATTTAATCAATCAATTAATCCAAATAATTATATTGACACAAATGAATACAACAATCAAATTAATTACAATGAAAGCTTTGAAAATCCAAATTTTCAATTGCACCCCCGATCAAAACCAACCTTTTCAAGACAATTCGGAAACGACAGAAATACAAAATCAAATTCAGACATTAAACCTGAATCACTCTCCTATGACCACAAGTACCCCCAACAGAGAACAGAAATTTCTCTAAGACCTCTTCTTGCTATAAGTTCGAAACATTTGTACTACGTTAAAGATGCAACAAATACTTTCAAATTACTCATTGATACCTGCGCAGGAATCTCAATTTTTAATGAAAATACAGTAAAAAATTATAAACAACGTTTCCCTGAACAAGTCTCAATGCAAAGAATAACAAATGAAAAAATTTAATTACTGAATCCACCTTAATAAATCTGGATGACAAAGACCCTCACAAAGTATACATCTACAATTTAGATATAGACTTTGATAGCATTATTGGCCTTGATTTTCTAGAACACTATCAATGCACCATCGATTTAAAGAATAGACAATAACGAATTTTAAAACCTTACCTTTATATAGAATTGAAGATGAATATAAAGAAACGCTAAAAACAAATCAAACTCAAACAAATGAATTTTCAAACCAAAACAAAATCTAAATCGAAGGTAGAACAGAGAAAATATTTAAACTAAAATGCAATCTAACTAATACTGATGCTATTCTATCTAGACAAGAAATTGAAAAAGTACATATTCCCAATGCTTTAGTCCATGTTAACGAAGTGAATGTGTGAATTTTTAACTTCAATAATCAATGCCAACGCAATCCCAAAAATTATTGATTTTCCTGAAATACGAGTTGAACCGTACTTACAGAGACCAACGAAAGATTGTTTAAACTACAACTTATCCAGTTTTCAAAAAGCCCCAAATCGTATTCAAAATATTAAAACTCAACTTCGTACTGAACCTCTTAACGATGAAGAACGCGAATTAATTACAAATCTTTGTTTATAATTCGAAGATATATTTTATCTTGAAGGAGGCCATCTCACCTTTAATAATGACATAAAACATCAAATTGACATTAACAATGCCAAGTCTATCTTTACTAAATCTTATAGATACCCTCAAATTCTTAAGGAAGAAGTAAAATCTCAAATAAATAATATGTTCGAACTAGGAATTATTAAACCTTCAACTTCCCCTTGGTCCTCTCCAGTCTGGGTTGTTCCCAAAAAACTTGACTCTTGCGGAAAACAAAAATTGCGTATAGTTATCGACTATCGTAAACTTAATGAAGCCACTGTCGATGATGAATACCCTTTATCAAATATTTCTGACATTTTAGATCAGTTAGGTAAATGTCAATACTTTACAACTTTATCTTGCCTCTGGTTTTCATTAGATTGAAATAGATCCAAAAGACATTCCCGAAACAGCATTTAATGAAGAAAACGGTCATTATGAATTCATGAGAATACCATTCGGACTTAAAAATGCCCCCGTTCAAATTTCAACGTGAATAATATACTAATCATGAACATATTCTAAGACTTACTGAAGCATTTAAAGTCTTAGAAACGCTAACCTTAAAATACAACCTGATAAATGTGAATTTTTAAAAAAAGAAGTCGGATATGTTGGTCATTTAATTACCCAAGAAGTAAAACCAAATCCAACAAAAGTGGAATGTATTCAAAACTTTGCTGAACCCAAATCTTCAAAAGATATTAAATCATTTCTTGGATTAGCAGGTTATTGCCGCCGCTTTATCCCAAATTTTGCAAAAATTTCAAAACCTCTAAATAGACTACTTCAAAAAGACATTCACTTTGGTTTTGACTCAAGACTGTCAAAATGGTTTTCAACAACTAAAAATGCGTTAATCTCTGACCCAATATTAATATATCCAAACTTTGAAGAACCATTTCCTCTTACAACTGATGCTAGCGCATTTGCGATAATTGGAAAAGATTTACCAATTGCCTATGCCTCAAGAACTTTATGTGGTGCAGAAGCCAGATATTCTACTATTGAAAGAGAACTACTCGCAATAGTGTGGGAAGTTAAACATTTTCGTTCCTATCTTTTTGGTAGAAAATTTACACGTATTACAGATCATTGTCCCCTTACATGGCTTTTTACAATTAAAGACCCTGGCAGTAGACTAGCTCGATGGCGTCTTAAACTCTTAAAGAATATAATTACAAAATAATTCATAAACCTGAAAAAATAAATAAAAATGCAGACGCATATCTAGAATTAAAGTTAATCACTTTCAAGAATGTGTAAAATTTCATTTAAAAATTCTAGCCAATAACCCTGACGAATCAGATGAAGAAGTCATACTACCCGAATATAACGAAGAACATATAAATGAATATAATAAATTTGTTAACCTCTATGAAACCAAATCTCTTATTGATTATTCTAAAATAAAGACCTCGAAAAACCTATTACTAGACAAATCCCATAAAAATATAATAACCTTTTTTAGACAGAATAAATTTGAAAAATTACATGACAAAATAATGGATGACATTTTTGAAGAAAACGTTAATTCCAATCTCAATCGACTTAATATTTTCTGCAGTAAGACAGTAAAAAATCGAAAATATTTTATAATTCCCTTTCCATTTGACCCTGAAATTGTTGCCCAACGAATATTTCACATAATTTACTTATGTCAAAATGAATTTGACATCGGATAAAGACATAAAACTAACCATTTGTCAAAATATTATTAAAATTCCTGAACAAAATGACATTTCCCAAATTTTAGACCCCTATCATCGTGGAAAAACTAATTTACACCATGGAATAAATAAAACGTTACGACAAATAAAGGAAAAATATAATTGGCAAGGAATAACTAAAGATGTAGAAAACTATTTAATAATTATTAAAATATCTAGAAAACATTTTAATAACCCTCTAGTTATAACTGAAACTCCGAAAACACCTTTCGAAAGAAAAAATATTGACTTATTTGAGTATCCAACACAAAACTATGCCTTAACTATCCGTGATGAACTAACTAAATTCACGCAGGCTTACCCAATTGAAGATAAAACTGCAAAGACAATTGTCAACACCCTTCTAGTGTTTTTCCAACACTATGGAACTCCCTTACGTATCCATTGTGACTATGAACGTGAATTTGACAATACACTTATGAGAGACCTTTGCGAATTATATAAAATAAAACTAACATTTTCATGCGTAGGACACCCCCAATCTGATGGTTTTATAGAAAGATTACATGCAACTCTAAGTGAAATGATAAGAGCCAATCAAAAAGAAAAACCAAATGCGCACCCTTTTAATGTACTCCCATATGCTGTTATTGGTTGCAAACTCATGGTTTTACATCATTTCAATTAATCTTTACACATAACTCTTCCTGAAACTATCTATAACGAGAAAAATCTTATTTCAAAATATGTGCGAGATTTAAGCAAGCTAATGTAGTATCTTTACAAAACTGTTCGAGCAAGAACCGCTCAACAAAAAGAAAAAGCTAAATAACGTTTCTATCAACACGTATCTCATCATCCCCGCGAATATAAAGTAGGAGATAAAGTATATGTGCGAGAAACACTCATCCCTTATATTTTACATTATATTGTAACAGTAAAAAATAAATGTTTTTTAAAAAGTGATTTGTGTAAAACCAAACGTAACACACACACGCACATATATATATATATATATATATATATATATATATATATATATATATATATATATATATATATATATATATATATATATATACGTATATATATATATATATATATATATATATATATATATATATATATATATATATTTATTTAAGCATATCAATTTAATTGTTAAACAAACCACAGTATAAAATTGTTTGTGTTAGTTGAAAACAAGTATACCCTATTTAGATATTTTTCCTTTTAAGATACTGTGTATACTGTTGTAAACTACGTCCTTGCCTTCCTCTAATTTAAATCAATACATTGCCAATAAAAAATTATATACTTTAAGTAAGTTGCGTTTAATACTTTCGTACATATGTATATATATATATATATATATATATATATATATATTAGTGGCGTTTCTGTAATACTTTATATAATAATGAGTTCTTAACTGATTCTTATTCCAATTGTACTATAAGGCGTAACAACCTAAAGAGTTTCACTTCACATGAAACAAAAAAAATCTGCAAATGCAATTGAAAACAGGTAAAAAACATTTATATGTAACAAAAAAATAATAGCTGACATATACCTGATATCACGCATCGTATATTAAAAGATTCAAAATATCACACAAGAAATTGGAAAAAAAGAAACGTAAATGTTTGATTCACTTTGTATACTGTTGTAAACTGCCCTGTTACCCTCCTTTAATTTGAAACAACACATTGCCAATAAAAAAAATAAGTGGCGTTTCTGTGACATTTTGTATAACGGTGAGTTCTAAACTGATTATTATTCCAACTTACTATAAGGCGTAACAACCACGCATCATATATTAAAAGAATCAAAATATCACACAAAAAATAGGAAAAAAAAGAAATGTAAATGTTTCATTCAAAAATGTACGGTTTAAATTTTGACATGTATATCGAATTATAGATGTAGAAATCAGAGGTTTTGCACCAATCCAGTGTAATTATTAAACAACTCGATTTAAATTAACGTTTGATAAAACAAAACAATAATATGCGACATTTTCCCAAAAAAAAATGCAACAATTTATGCCAAAAACCTAAAACTTACTCCATATCGAATATCCAATAAACAAATAACCATTGATATAGTATCATTAACCACCTAATTAAGAAAATTATACGAATGGTCCCTAAAAAAAAATGTAAGTACGGTACTTATATTTTCGAAAATAATTCGAAAACCAACGAGAATAGTTCCTGCAAAGGAAAGAAATATACTTAACTGTAAGCCAATTAGCAATTATTTAATTAAAAAATTATCATCATTAGCTTGATGCCAAATAACATTCCTGCTGACGTTCCAAACTATTAAAAAATTAAATGGTTCACACAGTCAACTCTACACCCCGCACTGCAATAAATTTTACCGTAGGTCTAGGTGTATTAAAATATTCAAATCAATTTACTTACCAATAATACTTATAATGCCTACCGATAATAAAAGTTGTTTTATTTTATAAGGGAAGAATGATAAATAATAATCACTAACCCTTAAAAAAACGTTAAATTAGAACGAAGAATATTCGAGGGTGGCTGTGATCTAAGAGGTGGTTGGTCTCTTCAAATTTTCAAACCTTGTTAATAGTAAACTGTCCTAATTCTTTTAGTGCAATGCCGCGACTAGCTAGCCAGAGAATAAGAAGGGTAATTCAAAAATATATAACAATAAGCGCCACCTGTTTTAGGCTCTGAAAGACAAGAATTCTACGACGCTCTATACAAAAACAGGAAATTCAGAATTAGTATAACACTATCAGAATGCCTTGATTTACTCACCAACTTCTATTTAAATATCAAATTTAATATCTCTCTTAACAGAATATTATGTAAATTCATTCGTGTTTTAGCCCACAATGACTAATAGCTATTATAAGGTGACTTCCCTCAACTCTCAGTAAACACATCTCTATTTGTACAACCCTTCAACCGATATAATAACACGAACTATGACTGGAAACTTAAGAAACAGGCAATACTAATAAAACTCGTTTCTACAACAAATATACCTAGTAACAAGTGATGCTTTACATGCGCGACCTGCGACACAGCTGTTAAATGTGAGTCAGCCGGACTTTAAAAGTGATAATTAACCTATGTTTTTGGCTACTCGTGACATCTTAATTTTTGAGACTTTATATATACGTTTATCAAAATAAATAAGACAATAATTGAACTAGATTATCAAGAGCCCAGTATTAAAATGTTGCCGAAGTGTAAAATACAATATATGCGTGCTAGCAATTAATTCTTACCTTGAATATATGTATATACTTGGAGTAAATTTCGGTAAAACAGCTAAATAGCCACTCTAATTCGAACAATAGTGCCGTTTCAGTGAAATACCTGTGCAGGTTATCAAACCTTGACTAGAAGAGGGTTCCAACTGTTAGGACGACAACAACTGTATCTAATGGGGTCAATGGCGATGTCACAAATTAATCTTAGGTGAATTGTTACCTCAGCACTAGGTTAGTAATAGTAAGCTATAATAAGTAGCCCATTACTTCGCAAGATATATGGTACAATTTACAGAAGAAAGAACCAGCAGGAATGGTAGCTAAATATAATAATTAGGAAATGCTATTTATTTTACTACTCAAATTAAATTATCATGTATTTAGTAACATTAACCAAGAAAGACTCACCAGTAGATGTTAGGTCGGGCTTTTTAATTAATTTTTGACATATAAATATACATTGGTGATTATTCGGGTTTAATTAAAAATATTTAAGATAAAACTAAGTTCAAGAGAATACACTCTGACATAATACAATCCAAATTCATTTGAATATTACAAAGTATTGATTTTAATGGTTACTGTATTATTGATTTGTTTCTTTTCATATTCTCGATACTCTGGGAAGTGGTTCTTTAATTTTAACCTAGGGATTGAAGTGGCTAAACCTGTTAATAATCTTATTGCACCTAAAATGAACTGAAAACTGGATAGCAGGAAGGTAATTAATATTTCTCCCAAATATATGTGGATATTTTTGGTTTATGACTTAAAAAATTCATTTTAAAATATGTTTATTTGTTTCAGGAATCCCCTGAAATATCAAAAGAAATTAGCCTTGTCAGAATATCACTGTATCTAGATATTATCATGTACAAAGCTTATACAATTAAACTTTTTAAAATAATAATGACTGATTTTTGCCAAATCATGAGCCCATTAATGTAAGATTTATGTGTTTACCTAACAATTAAAGATTTTTGGGGTGGAAAAAATAAACACGTAAAAAGCTGTTTTCACAAGTTAAAAGAAATTCGGGTTCCTGCCACCATAGGGAAAAGTCTATGAGTTCCATACCACGCCACCCTCAATCTGCAGGAGTGTATATGATACCAAAACGGTGGCGCTATTTTCTTTTGAATATACGAGACACGGTTACTCACAAAACTTTCCAAAGGTGAGGAGAATTCCTAATTCATATTAAAGCAACAGAACTATTGCTAAATGCATAAATGTTATGAAATTTGATGTCAGTAAAAGTATGTAAAATAAAATGCACTAATTTAGCCTGCAGAGCCGCCGTACAAAGTTCTAACCTGGGCATGCTAATTCTTTTAATTGTTGAAACCTTTGATTTTGCGCAAACAAAAAAGTTTTAAAATTATTCTCCTTTCTCTCAAAAATATTACAGGACAATAAGTCTTTTCTGAAGCGTCGCAAAAGCCACAAAGTTGAATTATGTAGCCTTATGAATGTTTATCTGTCTAGGTATTTTATTAATTGCGTAAAGGATCAAATTCGATTTTAAATTTTTCCCAAACGAATAATTTGCAAAGAAGGACTCTTATCCCAAACCTAATCCTAAAGCCCATAAGTTTTGAATAAGTAGTTTAGCAAGTAGAAATATAGGTGTTAAAAATTTAAAGGATGAAATATTCTGGTTAAATCGGAAAAATAGAACGTTTTGTACAAGTATTGTGTAAGCTATGAAAGAAGTAAAAAAAATATCAGAAATTGGACACCAGTCTAGGGTGGGTCGAAAAAAAATTTTTTTTTAGATTGATTCTGCGCTACTACGGACACGCTGTGAATACCGATAAATAAGATACACAAAAAAAATCAGCCGCGTAAGTCAAAATTAAACCGGGCCCATGGGCTCTTGAGAAGAGCCATTTTTTTTTTCCTTTTTTTCCTCGGCCCTACCAAAAAAAAGATTGTCTATGTACTTCTCATTACACAAAAAAAATCAAGACCAGGTGTGCAAATAGTTCAAGAAAAGAGCGTTGGAACTTGCATTTCGTTCGATAATATATTTAGTATTGACGTAAACATCTTTGAAAGTGTGGCGTTCGTTACGTTCATTTATTTGTCGTATAACCGTTTACGGCGTGGCGTTTATGAACTTTTGAATTTTGTGCGTGTTTTTTATGAGGGGTTTACAATGCCAAATATTTAGTAAAGAAAACAACAAGTGCTACTTGTCCAATATTTGGTAGTGCTAGGGATATTACTTCTTCAGAGGCATATGAATTGCCGACACACGAAGATGTTATGCTATGTTATTTTGGCGTAAGATTGGCACTGAAGGGCTATAGTACTAAGCAACCCCCGGCAGCAATAGTCGCAAAGTCTGTACCTATAAAAGTGATGGAAGTTTGGAACCATGCACTCTTTAGTGACTGTAAGTCATGAGCGCATCGTAAAACTTATTTTGGCTTATAACAGTAGTTATCAAAATCTCATCAAGCCTATCAAAGGAAAAATGACACCATTTTTACAAAATAAAATATATCAGTTTCAAACGAAGTCCAAGAAGCTTTTTGATATATCCTCTTGCAAATGTGTAGGTACGGAACATTGTACTTGCGAAAGAGCCAGAAAGGTGCCTACTTTAGAATGGCCGTTCTTGGCGGATCAAAGATCTGAGCGGAAAATGCGAATTGACGGCATCGACCAAGTTGGACAACACAAATACAAAAGAAAATAGAGAGGAAAAGTGCAGATTTCAACAGAAGTAAAACCTTAGAAGAGCCAACTCCAAGCAGCAGTGGAATTAGGAATGTTTGTCAATTTAAGGGCGACAACTTGGATAGTTTCAGTTCTGAGGGTAGTGCTACAGATGAGAATTTTGAATTGTCATATTACGAAAAAAAACAAAGACTGGTTGAAACCTAAATTCAAAAAACAAAAGAGAATGGAATTAAAAAATACCGCTAGAGTGGCAGATTTAACAGGATCCTCAAACAGAACTGTGGCTAAGTTGGTAAATGCTGTTTTCGAGGATCTTAACGTTATCTCACTTTAAAACTCCTCCAAAGTAGTTGATAAGAACAAGATACGTCGAGAATTATTTACAATCCGACAGCTGCAGTAAAATATTATTGATAACAGGACAATTGATGGTTTATCTTTTGATGGTCGAAAGGGCCAAACTTTTTCACTACAAAGTAATCGACGTATTATTATTCAAGAAGAACACATATCAGTTATCAAAGAACCTGGAAGTGACTACTTTTGTCATGTGTCTTTAAACCTCCCTGTATCTGCTTTTACTATTAAAAACGGACTTCTGGATTGTTTAAATAAGTATGAAACAAATATTGATACTTTAACTGTTATAGGTTGAGACGGAACGAATGCTAACACAGGTTGGAAAAGAGGAGCTATTAGACTTCTGGAGACTCATCTTAAAAGGCCACTTCAGTAGAGCATTTGCTTGTTGCATTTTAATAAATTACCGCTAAGACATTTATTGCAGTCTTTGGATGGTAAAACTAAAGGACCATATAGTTATTCTGGACCCACTGGCCTACTCTTAAAAAATTGCGGAACTTTCGCTGTCGTCAGTTTCAAATCAATTAATACTGATCTACCAGACGTGACCCAAAACGATGTAAGTACTAACCAAAAACATCTCTTTCAAATGTGCTGTGCAATTGGAGATGGTAATTGCCCCCTCAACTTAGCTTGAAAAATTCTTGGAAAAATGTCACATGCCAGATGATTGACAACAGCAAATAGGCTGTTACGTTTGTATATTTCAAAAAAAAGATCCATCTACAAACCTGGAAATTTTAACAGAATATATTCTCAAAGTTTATTCTCCTGTGTAATTTGCTATAAAAACAAAACCACCTATTTATGATGGCGCAAGGCATTTGTGACAAACAATTAAATCGTACAGAATTTTTCCGGATCAACTAAAAAATATCATAGACAAGGTATTTCAGGATAACGCTTACTTCGCTTATCCTGAAAACCTTTTAGTGGCAATGCTGACAGACTCTCGCCAACATATCAGTCTATTAGCTGTAAAAAGGATTATGAAAGCAAGATCTAACAGAGGCAAACAAGATGTTAGATATTTTAAAATTTCCGCTATTAACTTAACTTCAGATGATTACATAGAAATAATTGATTGGCAAAGATGCAATTTAAGTGAGTTACGATTAACGGCGAGATTTTCAAAAGAAGATTTTAAAGAATTGATAAAAGGAGAAACACATCACGTTTTGAAGAAATTTCAGAAAATTGTGATTAAAGCTTCACAGAAAGTTTGTGGGGAAGCAGAAAGAGACGGTTATATACGCTCAAAATTAGAAGGTAGAAAACTATTGCCTTCATTTGAAAACAAAATGTAATATTTTGAAAGCAGAAATTCTGACTAGAATGCCTCCACGAGGTGAGTTCTGGGTTGACTTGGTCCTTGCCACTTGTAAGTATTATATTTGAGCAACTGGTAAAGATTAAGTCAGGCGAAGAGTCGCACAAGCAATAAAAATTAAATTTTTCGTTTAAATTATCAGTATTCGGAAACCCATGGGGTCGGCTAAACATTTTTCAATAAGATTCATATTTTACATGGGTAATTAGCACTTAAATAATATTTTTTTCAGTAGCGCAAATTCAATTTCAACAAAAAAAAATATTTTTTTTTCTTATCTTTAGGTCGAAATAAGGTCGGTCCAAATTTGAGTTAGGTTATCCAATTTTTAACACACTCAATACAGATTTATTTCACAGCTTTCTATATCTAGAGCTTCAATATTATCAAAAAAAATTTCTGCCCGGCCTAGGTACCACTTTAAACCTAATATTTTATCTTCTTCACCGAATGATATGGCAATATTTATCAGCATGTGTATCAGACAAATCACTAAACAAATCTACACCGTAACTTGCCCATTTTCGATTTTTAAAGTCGCCTCTTTCGAGGAATTGGTTGATTTGTTTTTTTCATTTTTAATATTTCAATAAAGTCGTTATGGCCACATATAGTACGCCGCATGGATCTGAAGCCCCGACGAAAGGGGAGGTTTGTCAAAAGCAGGCCGTTTCTATGGATATCTAGGGTTTTAGCCAATCACCAATGAGTAATGGCACCGTTCCCATAGATACTTACATTCTTTTCATAGCCTGAGATTCGCGTGCCAATTAAATGTCGTCCTCAAATACCAACTCATTACGAACTTTGGATCAGAATTATCCTGTGATAATTGTAAAAGAGTTCTGATTGCAAGATACAGAGAACACGATACTCCAAAAGTAAACGGTATTTAATTCATATATCAATATTTTATAGGGCCTTCTTTAGAAAAGCGCCACAAAACTCGATGATACTTTCTATATTCCGGGTTAAGTAATATCATTCTATACATTTAACGTATAATACACGTAAAGACATATTTATGTAGTCTGAAATTAAGTCATTTTCTTACAATATCTCTTTACAGTTTGGGCCAGTGTAGAGAGCAATATTTAAAGATACTTTGTTTAGTGCGAGGCTAGATGCATCACATACCACCCGCAAGGGTGTACTTGATATTCCCCTTTTTATCACTGCATGATGAGAAATATAAAAAATTATTATGGATTTCAGAAAACAAGGGAGTAGAAACCGGTTCCATATGTTTATTATCCAAACAATCTTTTATTACATTTGAATACGTATGATAAAAGCCTAAGCTTATTCAATTCGGGTCAGAGGTTCAGAAGATACTACGATTTAAATCATTCGTAAGTCAACAGCTCCCCCACCCTCATTTAGGGTGATACGACAATAGGTTTAGAACCAAAGTAATAGGAAAATAAGTCAGCTTTCCAATGAGCTACATCTAGTTTTGGAAGTATCTACAAAATGTTTGAAATGTATTGTTCATTCTAGCATCTGCGTTCCCTTGCGGTCAATTTGGAAACTTAAAATTATTTTCAGTCAATTGCTTTTGGCCACTTTGGTTATTTATTTTCAAGGCTCTAACATGAAGGACTATATATTTAATCTGTGTGGTGAAATTTGTTGTTTTGCTTTATGGGATTGACAAAATTCATTTCGGTTTCACACTTGGTTTTTGAGAAAAATTTCAACATAATTGGATAGGTAGAATCTATATAACAACAAATCCCCAACCAGACCTCAAGTCAGCAAGACGATGCTGGCAAATGGTGGAATCTTCACTAGATAATAATGTAATACTAATCAGCATAACTAATTCGGTTGTTTAATTATTATAACTTGTTATCTTTAGAATCCTTTGTAAATATTGTGTATAATACTCAACCGTCATTTATGATCACTATATTTTCAACAAACAACCCTTAAGGGTATCTACTTACATTGTCTCACCCTGAAATTCTATATTATCTGCATTGCTTTTTATATGGGTGATAGTAAAAACACTTTCAGTATACCCAACAGTGGATACTAAACTCAACGGCAATATTCAGAAGAGTCTCGGTGAACAGAATGCAAATTTGAAGCGGTATCGCTCGTATAGTTTTATTGACAATCATAGTGCTAATCGAACAGAACAGATCCAACTCAAAAGAAAAAAGGCCTAACCAGAGCTAATCAAAATGCAATCCGATTTTTAAAACGCAACTACATGAAAAATTATAAGTTTTGTTAAAAAAAACTAAAAAAAGTAATCGCCCGAACCGGGATTAGAACACGCATTATTTGCAATGCAACTGGAGCATCCTATCACCAGGGTCCACACCGAAAGACTCTAGGCAGTATTCCTCAAATAGGAATTTTGTACAAGTTTCTTCGAGCAAAAAATGCTACACTGAAAAACTCTTTCCACAAGAAAAATCAGAATAATAAGAAATGTTTCAAACTACACTAAGAAAAGCGATTCTAATAAACAAAAAGTATTAAACGTTTGAGATACCAGATCAGCCAATCAACTTACATCAAGCTAAACCAAGCCGTTCAAGACTCGTAAAGCCTAGGCTCTTCTAATAAACATTTTTTCTGGAATGTATTTATAACATGTGTTACCTGAATTGAGTAGGAACCGCCAAGAAGCACTTCAAAAGCGCGAAACTGCAAGAGAAATAAAGCAACAAAAAATTCCTAACGCAACAGTATATTAAAAACATAAAAAATACTTTTTTTTAAGAATTTAGTTCAATAACCTGTGCCAGTTAATAGCTCTGTGTATTTTTTTAACCCAAAGAAAACAGCACACATAACAAACTAGACAGTAATCAAAGGCGACAAAAAATGCTTATCTACACACATTCCAAGGCTCGGAAGGATCCTTTTGAACATATCCTTACCAGCCCTTAGAAAATCGCCCAATCAGCCCCTATAGAACCGCTTAACCAGCTACGGCCATCAGCAGCAGCTATACCGCCTAAATTTTACGGTCATAAGTTGCCGCCATAGAGAAGCGACTAACAAGCCCCTAGAGAAACAAAACATTATGGTTATCAGACGCCGCCATAGTTGGCCCTAGAGAAGCTCCTAACCAGTTCCTAGAGGAAACAAAACTTACGTCCGTCAGTTACCGCCACACCAGTCCCTATAAAAGCGCTAAACAGCCTCTTTAGGAACTAAACCCTACGGCAAATTGTCGCCGCCCAACCAGCCCCTAACCAGCATATATAAGATTCAAATCTTACTTACTAATCTGAGGGTATCCGAATAACTAAATTTGTAACGTAACAAATCAGCAAATGGAAATCCAATGTCATATTTAAGAAACCAAGTGAATTCCAGTACACACGCACTTAGTCGCCAACAGCAAAATGATGTCAATAACCAACCCCTAGACAAGCGCCTAACCAACCCCTAGAGGAATCACACCATACATCCATTAGTCGCACCCAACCAGCTTCTAGAGAAACGCCTAACCAGTCCCTGGACAAACTAAACTAGAATAAATGTAAGAAATGCAAGAAATAAACACACTTGCCAAGAGTTAGGAATAGCTGGAAAAATATATTTAACTCCTGTTGACAAATATGAAGGAAGACCAAACAAATAGAAAAACCCAGCAGTATTTCAACGATCGTCTGATATCCCTAGAAACATTAAGATCAGATATTGGAGACAACCACAGGAATATAGAAGAATGTAGAATTCCGACCCACACATAATTCTACAAAGACAAATAATACAGCAAATTATCCACTTACTATCAAGACGCTTTAAAATACATTGCTGACAACCGTCAGGAAGTACAATCAGCATCAAAACCATAAAATCGCCTGAAAGAAGCAGAAATCAGCAGGGATTTCAGCAATCATCCAAATTAACACCGGATTACCAGGTGACAAAGGCAGTTCCCATTACCAACTGTTACTTAATAAAATTTAACGAACACCAGGAAACCATTTCTGAAATATAGGAGTACACAGGACTTCAGGTACAAGGTCTGAATGTAAATATTAAAAACATATACAAGAGTTTGAATTAACTCTTTACAAGTTGCAACAATAAACAATCGCTTCAGCAATGATCGACACACTTCAGAACATTCCTACCATATCCCAAAGCATGCAAAATAGCGATTTGAAACTTTTATCAGGAACAGAGGCATTTGAGCTTTAAAATTAGCTCATCAGCACGTTTAAGTCTAGGGGATTCACGTTACGAAAATGGTTTACCAATGAGAACGAGTTATTGCAGCCCTTGAAAAATAAGGTCAATGGTGGATTAATAGTTGAAATCACGGAAGATGGGGCAATAAAATCGCTTGAAATTCCGTAACGCCACATTCTCATTCCAGACAGACATACGCTTGGGTCAAAAAATTACGAAACGTACCGTTTTGCAAACACCACCAAATTGTTTGATCCATTAGGATAGCTAGTCCCAGTCGTAGTACAAAGAAAATGTCGATCCAAAATTATGAATACAAAACTTAAGCTAGGACAAGTCAGTATCAGAAACCATTAAACAAAAATGGAGAAAATCCCAAATGGAATCTAAATTAGTCCCAAATTGACTTGACATCAATCCTGAGATACTTCTGAAAAATCACATGGTGCTGTAGTTTAGGAATCATCATAATTGAAGCAGTACAATCAATTTTAACTTACGAAACTCCAACAGAAAACATTACTATAAACGAAAAAACGAGAAAATACTACAATATGATTGCCAAACTTGTATTTGGAAATGAGACAATTCAACGTTTTTCACCATTAACTATTATTCTTCGAGTATTATCACTACAGGTGATTCATTACTATTGCAAAGAAAGAAATTTCAAACGAATTTGTACACTTAACAGCAGAAGATCTAAAGCAAATAACTAAACTGACCATCAAGATCGAGCAATACAGTTATGTCAAGACATCAAGGCGCTCTAGAAGAAAATGGATGTTAATAACAAGAACTAGTTTTTAAATCTTTATTCAATCCTAGATACAGATGGCATTCTTCATTGCAAAAATCCTGCTTAGCATATTTAGCAAAATATTCCGCAATTCTGCGCCACTATAGTCGCCTAGCCACATTAATCATATCGAATGCCCACACAGCGACGCTACATGAGGGAAATCAATTAACAGTATCCTACGCGAAAAACAATACTGGATAATTAGATAAAGAAATGCAGTAAAAACCAGGAAATGTGTCAAATAGTATACGCTTTAAAGGTCGAAATATTGTTTAAGATCATTCGAGCCTCACATTCGAACTCTTTCAAAGTTCGTCGAGCTTCACATTCGATTTAATATATTCTTTACCTAGCGCGTTACATTCGTCTTCCTATATTCCCCACACAGGATATTTTTCGAGGTCCACATTCGAACGGTTTGAAAGTCCGTCAAACCTTACATTCGATTTGATATATTCCTTACTAGTATATTATGCAAGTTTTTTTTAGGCTCACGTTCTAACTAGTTCATGGTCTTTTGAGCTTTTGTCCATGTTAATTTTATTATTGAAATATCACAGAACTACGCCATTATAACAAAAAGAAACATTCTTACCCCAAAGAGATGACAGCTCTTTCTATTTTAGACGTGTACACTCATCCTGTAAAACTTATCGTAACGGTTAAAGACTTCGAATCTGATTGTTTTTAATTATGACATTAGGTTTAGTACCCACTGTAAACATTGTATATTAGTATTCATAAATTGAGGAAATAAATCAGTATCAAATCACTAGTCGTTTATACTCACTATACTTACAACAAACGATATCTACTTACATGGTTTCAACCTGAGATCCTACATTATCTGCGTTACTTTTTACTTGAGTTATTGCAATAATACTCTCAGTATACCCAGCAGTGAATAATAAACCTAAGCCCAATATGCCTGACATAGGAATTTTGTTCATTGTAACTTGTGCTATTGTAGGGAAACTAAATTTTTCTTAAAATAGTTATTGTGCCTTCTCGTTAGGTGGCAATAGCAGGAAGTGAGCTACAAATACATTTTATTTTCTACGTCACTTAGGTTAAATAGCACACGTGTTTACAAAGCCCTGAAACTGAGAAACTTGACTCTGAAATTAACTGCTAATAAAGTATCAAATAATAATATAATCCAAAATTACACTTTACAACCAACTTTGATAAATTAAACCCTACGCATTGAAACTTTCTTAAAAAAAGACTAGGTTAATTAAATAACTTAGATACCACTTTCAAGACATTCTATGTATGTGAATATGTATAGGGTGATCCAGACAGCTGTTTAAATGGAAATATTCTTGTTATTTTTGAAATTAGAAACAACTGTTCCAAACAAAAGTTGTTTGATTCGATCTGCTTTTTCATATGATTATATTTTAATATATACAGGGAGTCTCGAGAAAGCAAGGCAAGTACCAACTTTGTTAAATATAAAATATATATATATATATATATATATATATATATATACATATATACGATTTTTCGGATATAATTGCTTACCTATTTGAATACTTGCTTACCTGAAGATAAATGTTTATTTTTCGTAGGTAGGTAGGTCTTGACATTGATATTTGAAGTCTGATTTACTGAAAGTTTTAAACTAACGCAACTAATATTCTATATATATTGAAAAAGAGACAGCTTCTCTTAGAAATAAGATAATGACGAAACAAAAAAATGAAGAAAGAGGTCTTTTAACTGTTTGAAGAAAATAAAAGAAGTAGATGAATCACTTTTTCTATTAAAGAAAAAAACAAAAAAAATTCCATATTTTCACTGTATATGCAGCATACTCCATAATATGAAAACTTGAACTACATTGTTGCCAAACTTATATTATTGTATGAAGTTTGAATTTTTGTTTGTCTCCCAACAGTAACGCATTTGGCCCCCCTGGCTAATGCCGAATGTTAGACCTCCGCACTTCGCTGTTGTTCGCCTTTTATGTTAGGGCTTTAACGATGATGCCTACGGCCTTTAACCTGATGCTAACCGGTACCAATCCACCTAGTGCGATCAACACCAAGCAACATCCGTCCAGAGAGCCGATGTCGAATGTTAGACTTCCGCCAGTGATGCAGTTCGCTGTTGTTTCCCTTTTGCATTAGGACTTTAACGATGATGCCTACGGCGCCTAACCTGGTGCTAACCCTGTACCAATCCACGTAGTGCCTTTGCTGCTGCGACCGATCTACCTATGTTTGTAATAAAAGTGTCCATAACAAAAATAATTATTCGGAACGAAACATTACTATTTTCAAAAAATGAATTTCGAAAAATTGGGTATCGCACTCGACACATTCCACAATATAAAATAAATCTCAAAGTAACCGCTCCCATATGCTGCAAGCTGCAATTACGCCTGCACCGCACTACAGGACACCTCAAATTTTCACGTACTAGCGTCCAATTATTTAGTTCTCTCAAATATCGTTCATCATTTAATGAGAGTATTCCCATTAAATTAAAAACATTAGCTACTTCCATGGTAATAGCAACTGATATGACAGAAAAATGTAATAACATACTTAAAAAAAACTCAAAACAATTGAAAAAGTATAAATATATAAAATAAACTTAGCAACGTAGCATCCCCAGCACACTGGATTTCCGTCCAGCGTGAGACACTCCCGCACTCCCTTGAATTAACAATTAGCACTTTTAGTAGCTGTTTTTATGCAACTATGAAAGAGGATAAACGTTTAATAATGTTTAATATATTAATAACTTTTAACTTTTGGTTAGAAATAACAATGTTTTGTGTTATAGAGCATTATAATATATAATATATATTAATGTATATATATATATATATATATATATATATATATATATATATATGTATATTTATATATATGTATATTTATATATATATATATATATATATATATATATATATATATATATATATATATATATATATATATATATATATATATATATATATATATATATATATATATATATATATATATATATATATATATATATATATATATATATATATATATATATATATATATATATATATATATATATATATATATATATATATATATATATATATATATATATATATATATATATATATATATATATATATATATATATATATATATATATATATATATATATATATATATATATATATATATATATATATATATATATATATATATACATATATACAAAATTTCATGTTATTTCCACGGGACTCGTGATTTTGTGAATATCTTGGCCAACTACGATTATATAGCAATTTTTCGAAAATTGTCATTATTTTGCAGTTTAGTCACAAAAATTAGCAAACTACGAAAGATATTGATAAGATGGCTACACAGCGTTTTAACACAGATCTTGTGCTTTCAGTTTACATATACAAGGTGATTCGGTTAAAACTGAAAATTTAAATTATATTTGACACAAAGCTATTTTTTTCGTGAATATAAAAATAAATTTTGAAACCAAAAGAAATTATCTTTGTATACATAAGATAAGATCTTTCTACCATGTATAATAAAGAACAGGGTATTTTCTCGAAGCATTTTTTGATTTTTGGTGATATCTCTATCAATTGTCAAAACATGCTAAAATAAGGAAATGTCTACGTTTGATGTTGCACAGATACCCTTTACGAACCATCGCTCCCGAATTAGCTGGAATACGGTTTGATTATACTAACGAGTTTTTTACAACCGTTCAAATTATACTTTCGAATATACAAGGTGGTCGAAAAAGCAGAATGGTCAAAAATATAATTTATTTCAATGGATTACCCTGTATATCAATGCAGTTCTGAAATCTACGGACGATTCTAAAAATATCAGTTACAGTATAGGTTCTCTTTACTTAAGTTCAACTGTTTCCGAGTTTTGAAAATTGACTTTTTTGGACACCAACCAAATAACCAAACCATATTTTTCCGTTTTGGCAACAAGCAAGATAACATTGAAAATAAGAGGAAAGAATAAGACTAATATAACTCAAATTTTCAATGTCTTGTTCGCCCACCGCCGACACGTAGAACATCCGCTGCTCTATTTTTTGAATTTGGCGTGATACATTATTCTTATATATTGACAATTGTTACAAAAACTTAAGCATGAATAATGAAAATTGGCAGTGTCTGTACCGAGGTCTGTATTTTCTGCTAAATAGGTATTATTTTATATGTACTGCAACCGCAAGCACCTGTGTCATTAGTGTTAGTACACCCTAAAGATATAATTTCCTTCAGCTTGCATTTACTAAGCAACTAGCTTAAACTCTATAGAATTAGGAAGAACCATCATTGAACCCCTCCCTGAACAAGAAAGTGTATTAAGACTTTAGTAACCATGTTTCATATTCTAGAGTGAATTGCCTACTAGCCAAAAAAAAAGGAAAAATTCGTTATCATTTAACAAGATTAAGTTCAAGAGTTTGGAATACTATGTTTTTTAGCTTCCATTATTTATGGACATGGAAAAATCGAGAGTTCTCTTAATATCCTCAGTTTTCAAAATCTGCGAATTAATTAAACATTTTTATATCAGTAATTGAATGCAGCAAAAGGCGTGTCTATTTTAAATAGTAAAAAAAATAGAAATGTGGCAACGTCGCTGAGATATATTTTTAACTTGTTTGAAATTATACCTAATACAGCAACATTTGTTTCGATAGCATAAGCGTAACTAGAGAAAACTGATAATTCCCGCACTTTACAATAAACTTGTATAATTTTGTATGCACCTGGAACTGCGTGCTGAAATACCTCTGCCAATAATTACTATAAATAAACCCTTAATTGAGGCTCCATAAAGATTAAATTTTCTCTAGCTGGTATTTGCTACGCAGGCAAATAAACTACATGAAAGTTACATGCCCTTGAACTTTATATCACAACCTGTACGAGAAAGCCTTTTAAGACATTAGTTACCCTGCTCTTAATTCTAGAATAAATAGCATATAAGCCAAAAAAAAATTGAGAAATTCGGCTTGCAATTACGAGTAGATGAAATTGACTGGTATTTTTAAATATTGCGTAATAATTAATAAACGTAATGTACAGGGTGGTCGAAATTGGTCTGTTTTAACAGAGAAAACCTATTTCCTGACTAGATAGAGCAAAACTGACTTAGGTGTCATGGGCTCGATTTCTGAGAAATGTTTAATGGCAAAAACCGCCTGCCGATATTTTCACTGCCAACTGAGATATAGGGCGTTTTTCAATTTTCGGCCATTTTGAAAATTGTCCATAACTTTTTTATTTTGCGGAATATTAACATTCTGCAAAGACATTCTAAAGGCACTTTTTTATGTGCAATCCAGTGGCATACTCAGATTTTTTCTATAGTTGTCCGTTTTATCATAAATAGGCAAAACTTTTTTTTTTCAAATGGAAATCATAGTTGGCTATAAATTATAAAAAATGCTCGCGTTTAGCCCTTTTCAGTGATATAAAGTTGTAGGTACTTATTTTCAAAAATAACGAAAATATTAGGTGTTTTTGGTTTACATCGAAGTAGGCTTTGATTTGTGATGACAATATCTCAATTATGTATTGTTAAGATTTATAGTTTGTTAGCAACTTAAACACAACTTTAAATAACACTAGCTAACGTTATTTTAATTATTTATTATTAATTTTTTTTATTTTTTTTTGTTTACATAGCAAAGTTGAACAAAATTAACAAACTAAACTACTATTTACAGCTACAAGTGAAAATAAAAAATAATTATGAAAATCTAGGTATTTAGTTAGATAGGTTTCTGATAAATATATTTAGAGAAGTTGTTCAAATTGAGCCCCTCCCTGTTGAATACAAACTAAGCATCTTTTGCGTACCGAGTTGCAACTATTTATTAGTTCAACTGGGCTAATAGATGCAAAAGCTTGCCTAGTGGCCTCTTGCAATTCTTCTTTTATGTGAAAGGTTCTTCCTTTAAATATCAAGTCCTTCAATCTTCCCCACAAAAAAAAATCTAAGGGAGTTAAGTCACAGGACCTAGCAGGCCAAGGTATGGGGCCCCACGTACCAATCCAATTTTCTCGAAATTCGAAGTTTAAAAGATCAGTTGTGATCCTTGCATTGTGCGGGGGACAACCATCTTGTTGATAGTAGATATTTCTGGCATCAGCTAAAGGTATGCCTTCCAACAAAGGGACAATATATGTGCGCAAAATATTTACATAATCATCTGCAGTTAAATTTCCATCGTAAAAATAAGGTCCCACAAATCTTCCTCGGAATATCCCCACCCATATATTGAATCCACACCGACCTTGCCGGTCTTGTTGCACAACTACGTGTGGATTTTCAGTGGACCAGTGATATGAATTATATCTATTAAATATACCAGAAGTATCTACTCTGGATTCATCACTCCAAATAATATTTAATGGAAAATTCTCATTCTCCATGAATTTTTGCTCATACCACTGACAAAATCTCAATCTTCTAGCGGCGTCCCCTTCACGGAGTTGATGAACTCTTCTCGTTCTGTACGGTTTGAATTTATGTTTTTTGAGTATTTTTAAAACGGTGGTCTTTGGAACATTCGTTATATTAGCCAATGTTCGAGAGGAGGTGCCAGGATGATCTAATACCTCACCAATTATATTTAGCTGCTGGATTTCCTTTTCTTCCTTTAGTTCATAATGTCTTGTTCTTAACTTTTTAAAACTTCCGTAATTTACTAAATTACTTTTTAATGTTTGATAAATTCGGTTATCCGGTTGACGTCGCTCGGGAAATGTATTAAAATATAATTCACTAGCTGCTTCAGGAACTTCGTTAGATAATATGTAACATTTTAACATATCATACTTTTCATAATTCTCAAACATATTTTGTCAGCAACTTAACACAACTTTATAAAGATAACACCAAAACGCAATAATTACACCAGACTACAGTAATCTGACAGCAATATATTCAAAATATTGAACGCGCGTCATTATTCCAAGGCCTACTTCGATGTAAACCAAAAACACCTAATATTTTCGTTATTTTTGAAAATAAGTACCTACAACTTTATATCACTGAAAAGGGCTAAACGCGAGCATTTTTTATAATTTATAGCCAACTATGATTTCCATTTGAAAAAAAAAAGTTTTGCCTATTTATGATAAAACGGACAACTATAGAAAAAATCTGAGTACGCCACTGGATTGCACATAAAAAAGTGCCTTTAGAATGTCTTTGCAGAATGTTAATATTCCGCAAAATAAAAAAGTTATGGACAATTTTCAAAATGGCCGAAAATTGAAAAACGCCCTATATCTCAGTTGGCAGTGAAAATATCGGCAGGCGGTTTTTGCCATTAAACATTTCTCAGAAATCGAGCCCATGACACCTGAGTCAGTTTTGCTCTATCTAGCCAGGAAATAGGTTTTCTCTGTTAAAACAGACCAATTTCGACCACCCGGTACATGGTGGGAATTTAAATACAATTACCTAATATATCTGGATTCTACGGTAATGTATATTATTGTTTGTTTTGTTTTGTACTGTCAAATAAACGTTATTTTTTCTTTCTTCCGGACATTATTTCATATCTTCAGCGTGAAATTTGTCTAAGAATGATTCGTTTTTGGAGACGACAACATAAAAAATCTTCTATAAAAACACATATTTAATTTATATTTTAAACTGAATAAGCGTGGGAGGGCTTTTCGAAGTTTTGCTGACCTCATGGATTCAACACAATCAGCTAGAAACAGGGCAATCGCCCGATACACGACTTTTGGAGCCTTTGCTTACCGCAACACAGGGCGCAGCAGTCGTGGCAGAGCAATAAACTTGCGCCAAAGCCGTCATATGAGGATGTCTGTGCGCCGTCGTCTTATGCAAATGAAACCCAAATCAACAGAGCATTTCGGGAAGCTACGGGTGTCAATATATCATCAACTTTGCGAAGATTACATGACTACGGCCTGCACGCTAGACGAAGGGCTGTTTGCCTTCTTTTGCTGCATGTTCGCCGAGCTGCCACGACCGCTGCGCCCTCTGTTGCGGTAATTCTTGTCAGTGTATGAGGTTAATTTTAGTTATATATATATATATATATATATATATATATATATATATATATATATATATTTCTGGATAATCTTTGTATTATTATATTTCTTAAATTTTCTATTTTGCAATAAACGGAGGAAGATTTTGCAAAATTTGTTGGGTCATTTCATTCGTTATTTTTTCATTTAGAATTCTTTTAAAATAGAAATTCCTAAAACAAAAACCTTGTTTTAATCGATCCTCACAGTCTGTCCCAGTTTCTCTTAGTAGATACTAGAAATAAATCCACTTGACATACTTTCTTTTTTAGTAATTTTATCTTCTTAAACGTATTTTGCTGGTTGGAAAAGATTTTCATATCCAAAAACAATAATGACAGCAATAATTAAGATTGCTTCAATCGACTCTCAGGTGTCACTTACCTGCGGTGCTATTTTAGTACGGCTCGTTTCTCTACATCAGGTAGAACAATAAGAAAACTTTTAAATAACTATAGGAAAGCGCAAAAAATTTGGTTCTAAATTAAGCCGTATCGATTTTCCAACCACTTAGTATCCAAAAAAAGAAACCGTTGACTTGCTTAGTACAGAGTACCTATGCTACAAAAAAAAACATTCTTAGAATCCTCCATAGATTTCAGAACTGCAATGATATAGAGGGTACTCCATTCAAGTAAACGATATTTTTTTACAGTTCTATTTTTTTAACCTCCCTGTATATTGGAAACTGTAATTTGATGGGTGGGTTGCAAAATATGAAAATTCATTTGTATAATCAAACGGTATTCCATCTAATTTGGAAGCGATTCGGTTCGTAATGAGTCTCTATACAACATAAAATGTAGACTCTCACAGAGATATTACCAATAATAAAAAACCGTTTCGAGAAAACATTCTGTTCTTAATGATCCATAGTAAAAAGTTTCCATCTTATGTTTATAAGGAATTTTTTTTTGGTTTGAACATTTATTTTAAATTTCACAAAAAAATTGCTTTTGTCTAAAACATATCCCTTAATTTAAATACTCTGTTTTAACGAATCACCTTGTATACGTAAACTAAAAGCACATGATCTACATAAAAATGCTGTAAAGTCAGCTTATCAATATCTTTCGTAGTTTGTTAATTTTTTTGGACTAAACTGCAAAATAATCGATTTCCTAAAAATGGCCATAATCGTAGTTGGCCAAGATATCCACAAAATCTCGAAAAGGTCCCGAAGGATTGTCCAACTATTAATAGGTAGCATTATTACGACTATCTAACTTGACTGTCCTAAAAATGGTGAAAACATGAATTTTTGCAACAAAAACATCACTGCACTTGGCTCTTTCAAATATTGCCAGTGTGGACTAACCTAAGACCAGTAATGCATGTTATGAAGAGTAACTCTTCCATTGCTGTTAAATATTGCTTCACAAGTCCATAATATTTAGGGTAAAAATCTTCCTTTGACATATTTATCACTAATGGCAATTATTTACTCGACTAACGAAATCTCTATGCTTTTACGCTTGATGCAAAACTGACAAGGGCTGTATCCTGCCAGTTTCTCTTAAGCTGATATATATATATGTATATATATATATATATATATATATATATATATATATATATATATATATATGTATATATATATATATATATATATATATATATATATATATATATATATATATATATATATATACATATAAATATATAGCCCTTCAAGTCTTGTTCACTTACCTTCTAACATATCATACAGTTCGGCAGAAACTTCATGGGTACAATGCGCAAGAGCTCCATCCAGTTGATACCAACAATTCTTTAAATCGATAAGCGGTAAATTATTCAAAAAGTCATATATGGTCGCTTTTAGAATTTCAATATATTTTGCATAAGTTAAATTTTCTTCATAAACGTACATTGAAAATTGTCTATCCATCGACAAGCAAAATACATTAAAACTGAATGTTTGTTGGTAACCTTTTCTTTGACAATGACCGTAAAAAAATACATTTAGAACAAATTAATATTATACATAGTATGTACCTTGGAAACATATCAATCTTAAGAATGTTTTGAGATAACATCGATTTCTATAGGTTTGGTATTCTGCTAGTTTGTATATAAAACCGAGACATTTTTTCTTCTTTTTTACTTGGATTTTATTATTGATATATAGAATTTGGGTTTATGCTATTACTGAAATGTACAGGGTTTTATGTAAGAAATGGTTTATTTATATTTAGATTAATTTACTTAGATATTAGATTATGATAAATTTGGCTTACATTATTGATGTCTTTTTATCATTGACAATATCTTTCTCCTTTTCAATTTTCATAATTTCTTTTGTTGAAAGTTTACGACAATTAGTTTCTTCCTCTAAAATTTGGGTTTGTTTAAAATCGAATTTATGTTTTTCTAAAAGTTCGTGTTTGTGGAGTACAGTAGATGCATTTTTTGTATATTTGTGACAGTTTAATCGACTATCTAAGAATTTTGTTGTCATTCCTCTAGATTGTGATAAGTGAACTTGAGTTTAACCTTAATTTTTTGTAGAAGATTTGTAAATGGTTGCTTGACTGCCTTTCCAAGAAAACTATTTTGAATAACTTTCACCCTAAGTTAATATTTACTATGCTGGTTCTTGCAACAATTATGTGACACTCGCCGTGAATATAAAACAAATTTAAAATATCCGCATTTGCAAAACATTTATTCCCCATTTTCGCTAAATTAATTTGAGATAAACTAAAAAGTGGGACATGTCATGCCACCACCGTTACGTATTGCAGTTGTTACATTATAGCACACTTGGCGTTTTAGATCTTTATGCCCATATTCACTAAATAGGTTTAAATTCAGACGAGGTCTAACTTGAGAGTTGTGGGTTTGAGATGACATTTTTAACAATTGAGGAAATAGTTTTTCTAAATGTCACAATTACAAAATGACAGTGACATAAGCGAAACATAACTGGCGAACTAAGAGTTTTAAGTACTATGGCAACTAGACCTGGTTTAACCCTTAAACCTTTTTAGTGAATACAGGTGGATGTCTTGTCGAATATTAATAATAATCCATAAAACCGCTTATAAATTGAAAGGGATTCAAAATAGATATAGGAACACCTTATATGAAAAAAATTGAATTCGTCCCCTCTATTCAACGCTTCCCTAATATATAGAATGTTCCATTTAAAAAAAGAGGACCCTGTGTATAAAAGTAGGCGATCCTATGATGCTAAAATTTAAGTACCACATGTATGTGACTAAATAATATTTAAATTTTACATTAATTTGACATCTCGACAAGAACATATTGAAGATTTAATTCACATATTTTTGTTAAAAAAGCACAAAATAATTATGATTTAAGAAACGGTACGAGAAATGAAAAAATATCCTATACAAAAAAACTTAGATTGTTTCGCAAAATCTAAAACTAAAACAAACTACCGGGTGTTTCATTTAAAATTCCAGTTACCAGTCGATCTCTCAACACTGCAAACGCGAAATTATTTTTAAAAGTTAGAGCGCAGCCTCAGAAGTAAAAATTATATATATATATATATATATTTATATATATATATATATATATATATATATATATATATATATATATATATATATATATATATATATATATATATATATATATATATATATATATATATATATATATATATATATATATATATATATATATATATATATATATATATATATATATATATATATACATATATATATACATATATATATATATAAATATATATATATATATATATATAATTTTTACTTCTGAGGCTGCGCTCTAACTTTTAAAAATAATTTCGCGTTTGCAGTGTTGAGAGATCGACTGGTAACTGGAATTTTAAATGAAACACCCGGTAGTTTGTTTTATTTTTAGATTTTGCGAAACAATCTAAGTTTTTTTGTATAGGATATTTTTTCATTTCTCGTACCGTTTCTTACATAATAATTATTTTGTGCTTTTTTAACAAAAATATTTGAATTAAATCTTCAATATGTTCTTGTCGAGATGTCAAATTAATGTAAAATTTAAATATTATTTAGTCAACATGTGGTACTTAAATTTTAGCAGCATAGGATCGCCTACTTTTATACACAGGGTCCTCTTTTTTTAAATGGAACATTCTATATATTAGGGAAGCGTTGAATAGAGGGGACGAATTCAATTTTTTTCATATAAGGTGTTCCTATATCTATTTTGAATCTCTTTCAATTTATAAGCGGTTTTATGGATTATTATTAGTATTCGACAAGACATCCACCTGTATTCACTAAAAAGGTTTAAGGGTTAAACCAGGTCTAGTTGCCATGGTACTTAAAACTCTTAGTTCGCCAGTTATGTTTCGCTTATGTCACTGTCATTTTGTAATTGTGACATTTAGAAAAACTATTTCCTCAATTGTTAAAAATGTCATCTCAAACCCACAACTCTCAAGTTAGACCTCGTCTGAATTTAAACCTATTTAGTGAATATGGGCATAAAGATCTAAAACGCCAAGTGTGCTATGTTGTAACAACTGCAATACGTAACGATGGTGGCATGACATGTCCCACTTTTTAGTTTATCTCAAATTAATTTAGCGAAAATGGGGAATAAATGTTTTGCAAATGCGGATATTTTAAATTTGTTTTATATTCACGGTGAGTGTCACATAATTGTTGCAAGAACCAGCATAGTAAATATTAACTTAGGGTGAAAGTTATTCAAAATAGTTTTCTTGGAAAGGCAGTCAAGCAATCATTTACAAATCTTCTACAAAAAATTAAGGTTAAACTCAAGTTCACTTATCACAATCTAGAGGAATGACAACAAAATTCTTAGATAGTCGATTAAACTGTCACAAATATACAAAAAATGCATCTACTGTACTCCACAAACACGAACTTTTAGAAAAACATGAATTCGATTTTAAACAAACCCAAATTTTAGAGGAAGAAACTAATTGTAAACTTTCAACAAAAGAAATTATGAAAATTGAAAAGGAGAAAGATATTGTCAATGATAAAAAGACATCAATAATGTAAGCCAAATTTATCATAATCTAATATCTAAGTAAATTAATCTAAATATAAATAAACCATTTCTTACATAAAACCCTGTACATTTCAGTAATAGCATAAACCCAAATTCTATATATCAATAATAAAATCCAAGTAAAAAAGAAGAAAAAATGTCTCGGTTTTATATACAATCTAGCAGAATACCAAACCTATAGAAATCGCTGTTATCTCAAAACATTCTTAAGATTGATATATTTCCAAGGTACGTACTATGTATAATATTAATTTGTTTTAAATGTATTTTTTTACGGTCATTGTCAAAGAAAAGGTTACCAACAAACATTCAGTTTTAATGTATTTTGCTTGTCGATGGATAGACAATTTTCAATATACGTTTATGAAGAAAATTTAACTTATGCAAAATATATTGAAATTCTAAAAGCGACCATATATGACTTTTTGAATAATTTACCGCTTATCGATTTAAAGAATTGTTGGTATCAACTGGATGAAGCTCTTGCGCATTGTACCCATGAAGTTTCTGCCAAACTGTATGATATGTTAGAAGGTAAGTGAACAAGACGTGAAGGGCTATAGAGTTGGCAACCACCATCTCTAGATCTTAGTTCATTAGACATTTTTCTATGAGGTAGGATTAAAGAAATGGTTTATAAAATACCAGTAAATTCAAATGAAGATCTAGATTCATCAAAAATTCAAAGAGCGACTATTTCTATTTCTCGAATATCAATATTATTTAGTTATAAAATCGCTTCTAAATCGACATCTTTAATGTATATTTGTCCTATATAAAGGGGGCATTCACTCGGTCGAAATTAACCCATTTTTAGCGCTACGCTTTTTTTATTTATTTTGAATAAAAGTAAATATACTTATGTGTATTAAGAAACCCTTGAAAGATTACATTTTTTTCTATGGTTCTCGTGTAATGTTTTTTCAAATTTCTTTTTTATATTTGTTATTCCTTGGAGTACATGTTCCCTAAAATAAAGGAATTTTACAATTTTTTTTCTCTGAAAAATGACTCTATATCAAAAAAATATTACACGACAGTCATACTCTGATTGTTTATCTTTCAAACGGTATAAAGTGTTCATAGCGTCTCCAAATAGAAGAATTTTATTATTTATGACGATTTTCCTGAAAGTTTGTATATGTGTTTAAGAGTACAAATTATAGATTTTTAGTCAACATTAAGGTAATCAAAATGGTTCTGCCATCAACATGCCGAGCGAATTTTATCAAAGGTTGGTATTTGGGGAAACTGAAGAGCGCAATCATGATTTTTCAATTTATATTTCAAAATGCAAAATGGTGTCGCGAACATAGGGGATGAATTTTGTTTTAGTGCCGAAAGTCGGTAGTGGTTTTTAAGAGTGCAAAATATGATCTAATAATAAATGTTTAAAAATTTAAAATGTCGAAGTTAAATAGTGGGTAAAATTAAAAATAAAAATTAGGCACACAACATTAAAAAATCAAACTGCTCACACGGCACACGAACGTTGTCGTTTATATAAATTTGAATGAAATTGGGTATTTGGAGGCATTGAAGAGTTAAAAATTATGAATGTTTAGTTACCCTTTTAAATTCAGAATGGTGATGGTGGAACTGATTAAAAGATTTCCAAAACTAGAAAATGGGAAATCATTAGCTTAGCAAACATTTGAAAAATACGCTTTTATAAAGTAAATTAAAATGTAAAAATAACATTTGAACACATATATAAATAAATTTATAATATTTATCAGCTAGATTCTTCGTTTTTTTAAGACATATATTTAAGAAAAACCTTAGAATTCGCATGCCATTTTTCTTAAAAATAAATATAGTCTACTTATAAAAATGTCATTGACGTGACAACTGCTGTATTAAGGAGTATACTATAAATATAAATAGTATTTGAGTCGCGTCTATTGGCCTGAACCAGTTTGAGTATTTCATTATTATATAAAATTTTACCGTGTTTACTAAATCGCGTAAACCGATTCAATAAAATCCTAAGTAATTTTTATGGTTAGAAATATAAATTAAAAAAAATATCCTAAATGTAAAAACTTAAATTAAATATTAACAAGTAGTAATATGTTTGCCATTTATATCTATCTCCTAATTACCTATCCAATTTCTTTCAATGTTGACTCCTTTTAGCCATTTTGATATTGTTTTCTGCCAATTCAAACTATTTCAAAAATATTTGTTTAAATGTGTTAATGTGATGGTTATTTTCGAGAAAATGTTAGATATGTCTATATGCATCTCAAAATTATCAAAACTTTTTAAAATGTAACATTGTACTCAGGTGAGGAAAAGAAAAATATAAGACAAAAAATCGTTTATTTATAACCACGTATGTAATGTTGACATTTCTGACATTTAAAAATTTGAAAAAAAAAAAATTTCCGACTTTGGCATTTATCCCGATGAAAAGTGACATTTACCTGGATGGAAAGTGATCACTTTCAACCCGGGTAAATGTCAATTTCCGTCCACGCTAATGTCGATATTTATTGAATAACGAAAATGTTTCACTTTTATTAGATTATTTAATTTTTTCCAAACTTTCCGCGGCTTCTTTCAATTGAAGAACACAAATGATTTCTTCTGAATCGATCATTGTCTTCGAAAACACTTTTTCTATGAAAAATGCAATTAATTTAAGCTTGTATGCTTGGCTTGTTTAGTACCATAGTAACCACGATCAAAATTTCATTTTTTTTTATTTGTTGATGGTGGCGAAGCTTATGGTTATACAGGAATCACACTTACTTAATTTCTCGCATAGTTATATTTGTCACAAAAGCGTCGTTTGCATTTAAAAGGTATGGTTGTAAAATATAATAATAATAATAAAATAGTATGCAAACCAAAAAGGTTTTATTCCTGTCACGATTTTAGCATTCATTTTCTCCCCAAAATGAATCTAAATCGAAAAACTATTACAGGACAATCATACTCTGTTTGTTTATCTTTCAAACGGTATGAAGTCTTTATAGGTTAATTTAGAAAGAATTCTATGGCAAATTCCACAAAAATTTTACAACCACAACGCAAAAATTCTAGCAAAATTAGATAGACACATATGCGTCGCTCGCCCGTGAACTGATCACTGTGTAAAATTTCGCCATTATTTCGTGAATTTTTGACTGATTTCGAAATCATATTTGTATATTGGATAGTTGATTGGAGAGTTCAATTTCGGGGAAATGCAAGATTGCCACGTTCGCTAATATGTGTTTTTTAGATAAATGTCAGTTTATTATTGGAACTGTCTTGATACAATTTTTATAAAAATAATATCTGTATTTAATGTTAATTTCTTTGTGTTTCTTACACCTTTGGTTCTTATCAAAATAAAGCCAGGGACCTACGAAAATTCCCTGGTAATGAATCTTTTTTTAATTAGGAACCCAATTTAGTTCGGCACATAGTCATTTAGAAATATAAAAACATATAAAAAAAAAAAGGAGTGTACCTTTTCATCACAAAATTGTTTTAAGGGTCTGCAAATCCTGGTACTTCTCTCTTGTTATAGGAATTTTATTTAAAAAAATTACCTAACAGTTTTCTTTTTCAAAGTTGCCTGAGCATTAAAACTTACCCTTGCTGGATAATAAAATTCAGTTTCTCGTAATGGAGGTCCATGAATGCGTTTGGAATTAAGCTTAGTAACGATGGTGGTGACCCATTTTCCATTATAACTATCACGGTGCAGGATCATTCTTGGATGTTCTGCAGTTACTTCCGTTTCCCTAACAGGCCTTGACAAAAAGGGACATTTTGTGACGTATAAGGGATTTAAAAAACCACTCGAGTCTCTCACAATAGTGTTGTCGACTTTTTCAACCTCGAATGGCGATGGCTTAACTCTTGCATCCATAAATACCTGGACCAGTCTTCTGGTAACTGAGTTCTGGTTTTGCAACTCATTAAACCCATATTTTTGTCGCATTCGATATAGGAACGTACCCTAATACGAAATACTATTTTCACGGTATCAAATCTCTTTCTTTCGTGGACTAAATAGTGAAAATATCGAAAAGTTGTGAAATTTTTGTTCTGTCCGCAACAGGAATCGCAGAAAATATATAAGTGCCGAACGTTTCTGGAAAGGTCATGAGTAACATAATCATCTAAAAATGACTAGACCTCATTGGCTCCCTTTTTCGCAATCTCCTCAGAATAGGTGTAAAAGACATACAAGACAGTTATTATCGGATAATCGGTGAATATTAAATGAATAACTGTGTTTACATCATTGCTCGAGAGATTAGGTACTGGTACATTTTTTCGGTAATCCATGGCTATTGCTTCTGTATCCTGCACTTGTCTGCTTCGTTTTCGAGCATCTCTCTTTCTGCAGTAAAAAACTTCGGCCTTTTTTTCGTTGGATTGTGTTTTGCACTGTAAGATTTTGTATTTCAAGATTTATTTGATCCTTATTTATATTTTGTGCAAGCTAAGCTTCAAAAGACTTAATTTTAGCGGTAAATTCGTCGCAAGTGCTGCAGGTATCCGGGCTTGGATACCCAAAACTGATAATAAATTTGGTAGAAAAAAAATAGTTCGATATGTTCATAGAATACTAATTTAACTGGATGTATTGATTTGTACATAGCATGCATTTTTTTCACATCTAAGGTTTCAGGTAAGTATAACTTTCCTGTTTTCTTAATACTATAATGGCTGCTCCTACCTTTGAATGACTTTATATGAGAGACAACACACTTTTTGATATCTTCTTTTAGTTTACGTTGATTTGACGAGTAAGCACCTCTTTTATCGTTGGGGTCTGTTTTGTCAGGTTAAAGTGAGGCATGAATTGTCTGAATTCTTCTTATTATTCCGTGAATAGGCCAAAAAGCTTTTAGACATACTGGAACATCAATGACGCCAGATTCTTTACACACTCTTATTTTATAAAAATAAGAAACCTGTCGGAAATTGCTATTTTCCTCAGGGCGACAATTTCTTCTTTGAATAACGTGACTCAGAGAAATAAGTCCAGAAAGATACGCACTTTGTTCGTTCCAGGGAATCAAAGGGTTGAAGTTTTTAAGGATTTTGGCATGTTCATTGGGATCAATCTTGTCAAAACATTTGCTCGTTTTTATCTAGTATGGTGTTGACTTGACACGTTTTTTCCCTGTATGCACATTTACCAAAATACTAAAAATAATAATAATTTTTTAGTCTGTTTTTTTAAATAATTTATTAGGCCATCATTTTGTTTTGCCATCTTCGATCCCTACCAAAATATTACCAGTTCATTCTTATGTAACATTCAATTTTTATACTAAATTTGACATAAATTGGATATGTAGTTTTTTAGTAATATTTTTTTTAATATTACATTAGGCCGCCATTTTGTAGCGCCATATTTAATTTTTAACCAAAATGTGAAGTCAATCGAATAAATAGTTACCTATGTCCCTAACAGACTGACCCCGAAACGTAAAGATCTGAAAAATCTCGGAGGATTAGTAAGTAAGGATCGGATTTGTTTTTCTTTACGTCTGAGGAATATCTTAATTTTTATTTCTCTCGTAAAAGGGAAGTATTGTAATAGTGAAAAAGTCGTCTTCCGTGTTTTTTTCAGATCTTCACGTTTTAGGGTCCCTCGATGCCGAAAAATATGTTTTCTCGATACCGTCGGTCTAGTCTGTTTGTCTGGCTGTTCGCGGCAAATTTTGTTCAAAAATTAAGGATCATATGAGGATGACCTGGTAACATTTTAGTAAAAATCCAATATGGCGAAACAAAATGGCGGCATAGTAAAATGTTAAAATAATGTTATTAAAAAATTATGTATCTTATTTGTCTCAAATTTTGCACAAACATTAAATATTATGTTGGAATCAATCAAATTGGTACGAATCCATGGCAGAACAAAATGGCGGTTTAATAAAATATTTCAAAATTCAGCCTTAAAAACTGCTTAATGGATTACTTTTAAATTGTGTGCTATAACTAATTGTGGTATAGGAATCAACTAGTAAAACTGTGTTACTAATTCAATGGCGGAATAAAATGGCGACCACATAAAATGTTTGTAATCATGAAAAAATCACCTTCTCAGGTTTAACATATCTTCACGTTTTAGCGTCCCTCGATGCCAAAAAATATGTTTTATCAATTCCGTCGGTCTGTCTGTCAGTTCGCGGCACAGCCTAAAAACTACTTACAGATAGACTTAGTTTAGTCAAAAATTAAAGGTCATATGGGGATGACCGGGTAATATTTTGGTAGAAACTCAATATGGTGGAACAATGCTAAAAAAACTAATTATCCAATTTATCTCAAATTTGGCACAAACATCAATCAATAAAAATGAACTGGTAACATTTTGACACGAATCCACGATAGCATAATAAAATAACAAAAGTTAAGCGTGGCATAAGCAGAAAGGCAAATTCTTGATTCGGGCACTTGAAAAATCCTACAAGATTTTACCTACTTTTATCTTTTTTTTCTTGATTTGGACACTACCGAAATAATCACATGCAGGTGTTCTTGTTTGGTGCACTATTCGGAAAGGATTTGTTTAATCGTTTAGGGATGGTATAATGGGTGAAATTTACATGCTAATTACGGTTTCGAATCACACTTACACTTATCACCCACATTTAGTTACTGATTGTATTTGATGTTGTGTAGTAGTGACATATTTATCAAATTATGGAGCTGAATCAAAAAGAGGCAAACCTGTCTTATTATATTTGGGTTAGGTTAAGTGCACTGTGGCGAAACACACAGGAACTGGGACTTGTCGGGGAGTATATAGAGGACGAGAAAATTCGAAAACATATTAGAATGTGTGCTGCTTTGGCGCATTTACCGCCAAACTCAGTAGATGATGGCTGGCTCTCTATAATGGATTCCTCGCCTACTATTGACAAAATTGTCAAATTTAATGACTATTTTGTAAAAAATTTGTCAAAGAGATATTGGATATGTTTTAAGAATCGCAATCGTACTACAAACGTAGTTGAAGGATCACATAGTAGACTAAATAAAAAGATTGGAAAATCACACCCAAACATATACGAACTAATGAAAATTTTACAAGATGAATCAACATATTATAAAATTATCATGCAAAGGGATAAACTGATAATGCCAACACCAAAAAGAGCAAAAAAGTATGGTGTCATAGATGCAAGAATCCAGTATATTATTACAACGTTTCTGGAAGAAAATCTCTCCTTAAAGGATACTTTAGAAAGACTGTCCTGTGAAATACGAATAATTCATTAATACCACCGAAATTTTGTAAATAGTGTAAATATTACAGAAAATATTATTTTATTACTTAAATGACGAAGCTCAAACAGCGAATGAACACGCCAAAGAAAAACATAATTTTTTGATCTCATCAATTTTAAAAATGTTTCAGTTTTTACTCTATCAGTCCTAAATTTGGATAAAGTGTGAAGGTCATCAAAAAGGTGTCTATATTAATAATTTTCTTCCTACAGTAAAATTCAAATTCAAAAATATAATTTATAGCTCATAGCGATTTTTTTAGAAATAATTTATTCCATACATTTTCGACACAATATATTATACACTGTTAGTGCACGAATTAATAATTTAAATGGGTCATTAACTGTCCTTACTCACGTGTTATTAAGTGTGGGTTCCGAAAGAAGAATTTTTGGGTAAGTGCACGAAACAAAAACAAATCGGCAGAAAGAAATTGGTAAAATATTGGTAGGAATCCGACATGATAGAACAAAATAGTGCCGAATAAAAATGTTTGAAAAGTATATGTAACTCATATATACTGTGACTATGTACCGAATTAAATTGGGTCACATTTCACTATTCCTAACAAATGGAAAAAAAATCACAACGAGGGAAGTTCCGGGTAAAGGAGATTTGCCCATTTTTTGATATAATAATATTCAAATCCAGATACATAAAATATAGCATGTTTATAGGTTTACATATTTCCTCAAAAAAATTATATTACATTTTTTAAAACAGACCTTAAATAGAATGAAATGCACAATTTAAACATTTTAATTTTATTTTTTTCTCAACCCTATTAGAAAAAATATAAATTGAAAATTTCTTTGAAAGTAGTAGGTAGTGGATTACTATGCTAGTTTATTTACAACGTTTCAACTATTATAGTATTTGTAGTCATTAACAAGCATGTGTTTGCTTGGAAAAACCACTTAAAAATGTTTATAATGTTTTTCTGCATTTTAAAATAGTTGCATTCTAGTGAACTGTTTTACTCTGTTAGGTCACATTTTATGGGGAAGAAAATGTTTTTTTAAACAACAAATAGGTTTGACGCCTTTCGCCGTTCGAAAAACAAAATGTTTATACCGTTTAAATAAAAAAAAATTGATTGGCTGTTTCACCTCCCTCACGTAGTACTAATCTGCATAGTGAAAAAAGTTTTTATTAAAAAAATTAACTAGACGTGATTATCCGTTTTTTTTTAAACCCTCGATTTTAATTTAAAATATTTTTATTGTTAGAGGGCTGTTTCGCAACCTTAGAGTAGCAAGAAAACCCATATTTTACAAAATAAATTATTTATTACTTTTTTAGCTTCGCCCTATGTAGAGAAATTAATATGTCTGAATATAAACAAAAAAAATGAATTTGAAGTCTTTTAAGATTTTCCGAAAATTCTAAGTATTTTGAAATAAAAACAGGGGGTAAATTTCCTTTACCGGGAACTCCCATGTTATTTTTTCTATCTATATATATATATATATATATATATATATATATATATATATATATATATATATATATATATATATATATATATATATATATATATATATATATATATATATATATATATATATATATATATATATATATATATATATATATATATATATATATATATATATATATATATATATATATATATATGTATATATATATATATATATATATATATATATATATATATATATATATATATATATATATATATATATATATATATATATATATATATATATATATATATATATATATATATATATATATATATATATATATATATATATATATATATATATATATATATATATATATGTATGTATATATATATATAATCCAGAATTTTTTTTGCGTTGATTTATTAAACGCTTAATTTTGACTAGCATTTTGTTCTGCCATCTTGAGTTCTTGTCAAAATTTAATCAGTTCATCTCTATATATAACCATGTTAGATATTTATCAAAATGTTATATCATGTTATCTCTATATAACATTTTTGTTACCAAAGCTGTTCGGGTGAGTACCTTTTAGCTTTGCGCGAACACATAGACAGACCGACAGAAAAAATGTTTTTTAGCATCTAGGGACCGTAAAATGTAAACATCTGAAAAAACCTGGGAGGGTGATATTTTGCACGAATACAATATTTCCCTCTTACGTTGGATGAAAAGTTTATTCCCAATTTTAGAATTTTATTTTGCTTGACTAAAAATTCATAAATACCTCCACATTGTATTTTATAAAACAAAACTAAATTTTGTTTTATAAAATAATTGGAATATTAAAATTAATATGGTATTTGGTTTTAAGTATTTTTTGGAGTAAAATTTTTTTAAACTGGCTTCTAAAATATGAATAATACTTTCAATTATTCCAGTCATATAACTTATTTCTTAGGCTACTCCGTGTAAGTATAAAAATGCTCTTTAAAAATTTAAATTGATGTAATATAATACACATTACAAGCATTTACGTGCCAACCTTTGCCCAAACATAAAATCCAACATAACATCTCCAATATATTTTCAGCTAGGACACGACATATTACATCGATACAATAGAAAATATTCTAAATTGTATTACAGCGCACAGTCCGAAGATATATTTAATACAACCATGTAGATTCTAATATTCAGATAAAACAAATTTCCATTCCAACATCCTGTACCCCATGCCCAGAGTGACCTCATTGGTTCTCGTACGTTCGCTACAATGGTACCGTCTTTACGTCTAGCGCGGCTGACGTCATCCCTAAGCAAGTTGCGCCGTGAGTGCTGTGTTCTGTGTGAATATTTAATTATGGGAAAACACTCCCACAAGAGAAAGCGTTCTCATTCTAGAGAATCCACTGTTTCTTCTAAGGACCTTTTAAAAAGGCTAGAAAATCTTGAAAAAAAAGTTAAATAAGCCCTCCTCTTACAAGAAACGCCCCCTCCACCTACAGTGATGGCCGACGTCTGCACGACTCGGCATCACCTGGTAGCAGGCTTGGAGGCCTTACTCTTAAATCAAAAGAAACTTCAGGCTTAACACCAACATCTCGACGAGGCCGATCTCCACCATCTATTACTGGCCGCCGTGATCTGTACGACACGGGATCAGTTTATAGCCACAATTCCGTGGGCCGGTCTGTGTACGAGCCCGATTTTGTCGAAAAATATAAATAAACATGTTTTACCTTCGTCCAATGAACGAAGATAAAGAAAAACAAACATTTTGATGTCCACCAGGCAGCGATGGAATCAGTTCTAGACAACTTGCTTTTTCAGCTCCCAAGATAAATCTGAAGTTCTCAATTTCAGGTCCTAACCAAAAAGAGATCATAATCACGCTGAATACCAAAACCATTTAGGTAGTAGCCTTTCTGCTTTAGGCAAGGCCATGAATATTATTTTAAAGCGAGAGGAGGGCGTGGATAAAGAGAAAGTACTTCTCCATATTAACGACACGAGTCGTATTATTACCAATTTATTCTACAAAATGTCTTGCGTTAGAAAGCAGTTTATATATCCTTTATTGGATCCAAAATTCAAAGACATAGGGGAAAAAACGACGCTTGATGAATTTCTCTTTGGGCCAGATTTGGCGGAAAAAATCAAAGAACTCCGTTTCGTTGTTGTTTCGCTAGAAACAGGGAGGGGGCTAAAGGCGACCTATACTAGCACTAGCCAAGTTAGGCCCTCAACATCAAAAAAATTAGGCCAAAAAATTCAAATTAAAACCGGTCAAATAAATACCAAACAATCTTTAAACCGGACACTCCCCACTCGTTATGTAGATTACCACCGGAAAACGAGTTACCAAAAGGTGCACAAGAAGGATTACTACAACAAGAACAGGAAAAATTAGAACAGTCGGTGGAGGTAGAAGAAATATCAGTAAGTAATAACATTACGAACATTGCAGGTAGATTAAAAATTTTTTATTCCAACTGGTGCAAATTAACTTCGAATCCTGTAATTTTAAAATGGATAAAGGGTTATAAAATACCACTTATTTGGGCTCCTGTTCAAAGGAAACCTCCAATTTCGCCAAAATTGTCTACCTCAGAAGCCAATGAACTAAGAGTAGCTACTACTAACCTGCAGTCATTAGGCGCCATAAAGCATTGTAAACCAGTTAAGAATCAGTTTCTTTCCAGGTATTTTCTAGCACAAAAACCCAGTGGAAAAAGGCGATTTATATTAAACTTAAAACATTTTAATAAATTTGTTTTTGCACCACATTTTAAAGTTGAAGATATTAGAACGGTATCAAGACTATTTTTAAAGGGTTATTTTATGGCATCTATTGACCTAAAAGATGCTTGTTTCGTAGTAAATGTTAGCTTAAATCACAGGAAATATTTAAGATTTTCTTGAATTGAATTCACTTTTTACCGTTTGGACTATCTTGAGCCCCTTATACATTTAATAAATTAATGAAACCAATTTTGAGACACTTACGATCCTTGAATATTTTTGCGTAAATTACTTGGACGATTTTCTTATTATGGGAAAATCATACAAAGAATGTTTAAAATATGTATATATCTGATAATAAACTCTGAAAAAAGTGTTTTGTTACCTCAAACTAAATCTAAATTTTTAGGTTTTATATTTGACAGTCTTAATATAACCATATCTTTAACTAAAGAAAAAAGAAGCAACATTAAAAAATGGGTAAAATATTTTATAAACAATAAAACTCATACCATACAAAAATTTGCCAAATTCATTGGGCTATTAGTTTCAGTCCTGCCACAAAATATGGATGGCTCTACACCAAGTCACTCGAAAGGGAGACATTTTTGGCCCTTGTTGAACATAAAGGAAACTATAATGGGAAATTTTCTTTATCTAGCAATGTCATACCTGATCTTAAGTGTACCCACATTTTATCTTGCTATAACGATATTAAAAAAGATAAATTCGAACTAAAAATATTTACAGACGCGTCAACTTCAGGCTAAGGAGTATGGTCAGAAACAAAATGGGAGTGCCATGGCTGGTAGTCACCTTTAGAAAAAATTGTCACATAAATGTCCTAGAACTTAAAGCAATTTTTTATGGTCTTCAAAAGTTTGCCTCTCCTTTAAGAAACTGTAATATACTTATTCGATCTGATAACACCACAGCGGTAGCACATGTCAATAAAATGGTAGTGTAAAATTTGTACATTTAAATAATTTGGCAAAAAATATATGGCAGTGTGCTGATGAGCGAAATATTTGGCTTTTTGCGGTCCATATTAAGTCAGAGGACAACTATAAGGCTGATAAAGAATCAAGGAGACTTTCTACTGAAACAGAATGGATCTTGGCGGATTATGCCTTTTTCCGTATTATCAAGCGACTTATTTGCCTCGTATCAAAATTTTAAATGCACTACATTTGTATCTTGGAGAGGCGATAAAGGCTCTATAGCAACAGACGCCTTTACAATACCATGGAATAATTTCTATTACTATGCATTTCCGCAGTTTTCCTTGGTTCTTAGAACCTTACAAAAAAATCATTTCTGATCAGGCAGAAGGCATTATCGTCGTCCCGAACTGGCCCTCCCAGTCATGGATTCCCTTATTTTTAAAATTGCCAATCAGTGAACTGCTTGTATTTGCTCCTAATGAAAGCCTTTTATATTCTCATTTCAGCAAGACTCACCCACTAGCACCAAACCTTTCACTGGTAGCATCGGAGTTGTCGGGGAATCATTTCGCTTGAATGGTCTACCTGAGTGTGCCCTAGAAACAACACTTCAGTCCCTGTCATCTTCGACACTAAAGCAGTACAATACATGCTTTAAGCAATGGTGGGAGTTTTGTAACAAAAACAATATAAGTGTATATATTGATAGCATTTGTGGTATAATAAGATTTCTGCAAGAACTCTTAGTTGAAAAGAAATATACATATGGGACCTTAAATTCGCATAGGTCAGCCTTGTCACTAATATGCAAGGGGGCTGTAGGTAGCGATTTTAGAACTAAAAGACTTATCAAGGGTGTCTCAAGAATAACATCATCAAAACCCAGATACGAAGTTACTTGGGACCCCAAACCAGTACTTGAAAAACTTTAAAATATGGAATCAAGTTCACTTAAATATCTATCCTATAAATTGCTGTTGCTACTAGGTCTAATCACTGGTCAAAGAATTCAAACATTGTCACTTATAAAATTAAAAAATATTATTGAGTCTCCTTTAGGTTACCAGATGTTTATATCCGATACAATTAAGACAACCCGCGTTGGAAAAGCAAATCCATGTTTACAAATACCAAAATTTACCGAAAACCTTTTTCTGTGTGTAGCATCAATTTTAGAACATTTTTTGAATGTAACACAACAATTACGAGGAAACGTAGAACATTTATTTATCACCTTTAAAAAACTCTTCAAAGCTGCCTCTAAACAGACATTAAGTAGGTGGGTGGAAAATACACTTCAAATCGCAGGGGTTGACTCCACTCAGTTTAAACCTCATTCTATTCGTCATGCCTCCACCTCTTTTGCATATAGACAGGTTTGTCCACAGATACTATCTTTCGCACCGCATGTTGATCAGAAAACTCTCTTATATTTGCGAAATTCTATAATAGACCTTTGAGCAGATTAAATGAATATGCCAAAACTATAGTCCAATCTGTGGCAAAAATCTAAAGTTAGGTATAATTTAATTGTATTATTTTTCTTCCCTTTATGTTAGAGTGTTTAGATAGTTTACTTGCTTATATTTATACCAAAGCAAATTTGCAATATTGCACATTTATAATTATAGTTTCAATACATATGTTTATGGAATTACCGGAAACGAGTCCTCTTATTCATAGATAAAATAAAAATAACCTTATACTTAATATATGCTTGCTTGCTAAGTATACAAATATAAAAATCCTATCTAGCCGGCACGTCATCGATAAAGATAAATACGATACGACGAAATTTTATCCATAATGCAATAAATTAGACCGCCTAACTCAAAAGGATCACTGCCGGAAAGAAACCACTTACACGCTTAAGCAAGCAATATCTCTACAACTGAAAACTGACTACATGGTTATATTAAATATATCTTCGGACTGTGCGCTGTAATACAATTATACAATTAAACGAACTTACCTGTGACGTTCAATTGTAATTGTATGAAGCGCACAGTCCGAAGATATCCATCCCAAAATATTTTTGTCGGCGAACACTGACAAACACACCCCCTAAGGCAATTATTTAAGCATAAACGAAATGAGGTCACCCTGGGCACGGGGTACAGGATGATAGAATGGAAATTTTTTTTTATCTGAATATTAGAGTCTAATAAATCGTGCGTAGCGAGTCGCGTGGGGGCGGACTACATGGTTATGTTAAATATATCTTCGGACTGTACGCTTTATACAATTACAATTTAACGTTACAGGTAAATTCGTTTAATTGTATAATAAGTTCGCATCATGATATAATAAAACGAACGTAAGATATCGCGCATGGCTCTGCTACGTCATAGCGTGGTAACGCCGGCTGTCATTGGCCTTAGGCCATATTTTATTTTAAGTTGATATTTAAAAGTATTTGCGGATTTCTCTGTATTTATTTAATTAAATAGCAATAAATATGAGATGTGCAGTGTTCGGGTGTGACGTAGAAAATCAGGCAAAGAATTTTGATAGAAATATAAGGTTTTTTACTTTCCCTAAAGACAAAAAAATGTTTAGGTGAATGGACACGCTTAAGTAAACGCAAAGCTAAATTTAATACAATTTTAAAAATTTGGCGCGGATATGCTCAAGGCATCTTGTTAAAGACTATATATATTTAATCTATATCAGAAAAGACAACAATGTAAATCTGGACGAAATAGTCTACATCTTCAATAAAAAAAACGTTTTTCAATTAGAATAAGGCTATATTTTATTTATATTTTATTTGTTTATATAATTACATATAATATAGTGTGTGATATTTTATTCACTCTCCTACCTGCATTTTTTTAAATTAGACTTCCTCCCCTCAAATGGGACTTAATTTTATCCCTGTACTTACCAAAAAAGCACGGATATTATAGCATGTTTTAGTTTTAAATTGAAATAAATATAAACATGTCTAACAAAATAACAGTATAAAATTAAATACCGGACTTACTTAACAACCTTAACTCTTTCTTTAGTGTGTTGTTTGTATTTTTATTTAATAAATATATAACTACCATGTCATAAGTTTTTTATTTTAGTGAGTTATATATCAATGTTTCAATACAAAACATTTTTTATTGAAGAAAAATGGTAATATAATGTCTAAACGCCAGAAAAGACATGCATCTCCGTAAGCAATTTAAATAATCTACTCACGCAATGCGAATATATATATATATATATATATATATATATATATATATATATATATATATATATATATATATATATATATATATATATATATATACCGCTTATTATAATTCAAATTATTTACTAGATTAGTTTAAAATTTTGGTGCTATGTATGCATTTAAATTCCGATTATTTTGACACACTTAGCTTTGAAGTCGCTCATCGGCTATAGGGGAGGTGGGAAAAAACAGTCAGTTTTTTGAAAAACGAAATCAGCGATTTTTTTTTTGTTTAAATGTTTAAAGATATTACTCAGCATCATTAAGAAATCATTATGTTGTTATCAAATTAACAGCAAAATATTTCATTGAGTGTAGAAGATAAAAACTAAAAAAAAATGCTTTTTTTTCATTTCAAAGGCAAAGTTCTCGTAATTACTTATATCAAAAGAAGTTTTTACCATCTTCCTTGAAACAGGATAAAATAAACAAAAAATGGTCTTTCTTTTTGTTAAAGGCGATGATTTAAGAGAATTTTGCTTTAAAAATTAAAAAAATCAGCTCATATTTACGAAATCCACTGAAATATTTTGTTGAAATTTGGCATGATGCATGGGGTTTTTGTGATGCTCAATAAGAATCTAATCAAAATTTCCATAAAAAAATCTTTAATATTTTTTTACAAAAAAAAATCGACCAAAATAAAAGATCTGAAATCTGTTGGTTAAAAATGAGAAATTCATTTGTTCCTAATAATCCATTTATTAGGCAGATAAACTTAACATCAAATTAGTTTTATATTTGCGAATTCTGGCTTTTAGCAGAATTTTCTGTAAAAATACTACTCTTGTTCTAATAGTTGTATAAACCAAATCAGAGCAACTTATTAAACTCCAATCCCACAAAAATTTCAATGAAAGGTATACCCGCAAAACTTAAAAAACTGTTCGAAAAAAAATAGTACTTTATAAATTACGGATATTTAAACTTAATTTGAATTTTAAGAAATGGCAGGTAATTTGAAATTAACCTAAACTAAGATTTCGACTCCCATTTCTATCTTTAAAGAGACCACAAGGTTCTGTTCTTGACCTGTTCAATTTTATAAAAAATGGCCCGCTTAAATTGGACACTAGCTGATATCTCACCTATTTTTTTTAGGGTTGACGAATTCTTTACATTTTTGATGTGATTAGATGGAGTTAAATGGCGTATGTTTTTATCGGGTTTAAGTTGCTATTATTCTTCGTAGGTGTATTTTTTTATGGAGGCAAAAATAAAAGATTCTCCAGTTTTTTTACAAAAAAACGACCAAAATAAAAGATCTGAAATCTGTTGGTTAAATATGAGCTAATAAGGATATATTAGTCAATTTCAAAATTGTAATATTTCAACTTAGCGATAAGAAGGGGGTGGCTAATCGAAAATTTCGCCACCTAGATTCGCACGCCACTGAGCGATTTCAAAGTTAAGTGTGTCAAAACAATCAGATTTTAAATCCACACATAGCCTGAAAATATTAAACTAATCTGGTAAGTAATTTCTGAGATACAGCAGTATACTTATGAAAATTAAATCACACTGCACGTACAATTGGGGGTTTCTCAGCTAAAGGACAATAATTCTACAATTTCTCAATACAAAATAATCATCTCTAATGGTTAGATACATTCATGAGAACCAAAGAAAAGTAATCGAAAATACATGTGTTTTCTGGTTACAATATACGAGTTACGAGTTTGTTTGGTACTAGAATAGTATAGTGGTACACAGTTAAAGAAAGAGGCTATATCAAATATGTCTGCAATACAATTGAGTGAGCCCTTCTTTTTTGCCCAACCACCATAATGTTCTTGGCAAGGCCTTTGCACTTGATATAGGCGGTACATCTTCACGGTAGGATTCATTTAGTTCCTTACAAACTATAACACTAAATCATTTGTAAATTGTTTTTCTGTCTACTAGGTTTAGGCAGGATTTAATTAATTTACGGCCAATTTAAACACAAGCTAAAAACACAGCACTAGGCACAAATGAACGTGCCCTTTATAGGACTTTCACGGCAACTTTCATACTGATCTGATACGCATGTGACGTATTTCTGTTTTTAAATATAACTACTTACCATACTTCTTATAAAATTAAGTCGGAACAGATGCAGCTCCTTCTTCTTTAATGTTTAATAGCGTTTAAACTAGCCGCTATAATAATTTGACTAACTCAATTTTCACATTAGACCGAATGTATAAGGGCTGTTATATGGAGAAGTAAAAAATATTCATTACGGTGGGATTTAGGATTAAATTTCTTTAGAGATCTATCTTACACAATAATTATATTGTTCTGGCACCATAGACTTAAAAAAGCTAAAACCACCGGTTACGACACATGAATTTGAATGCGGTAAACAGGAATCTTTTGCTAGTATCTCAAAGTCCATACAATTTTATGGGCGTTTTTTTTTTGCTTAAAAAAGTTTTAATATAATGAAAAAAGTAGATTATAAGGTCTGTGAAGCTACTAAAAGGAGTACGGAGAGATTTTTTTCTATATAGATTTTGATTAAGATATGAAAAATGTACAGAAAATGAGTTACTATTAAGGTTATAACAATCTTGTATTAAATTAACAAAAGAAAAACAAAAAGTAACAAGCCAGTATTAAATAAAAAAGTCTTAATTATGAATTGGTTATATCTAGATTTGTAATGTTAAAACAAACCGACGTTAAATAAGCATTAAATCAGGAATAAATGCACGAAAAATTGTTACCAAATTGGGACACGCTATACCCGTCGGCCTCTAGCTGCCAAAAGGTATTTTCCTTTTAAATGTAACTTAGAAAATATGTCCAGATCGGATAGAGCTATAATTTTAAATTATTTATAGATGCTAAGTTTCGAACTTACGATACAAATTTATCTTTCTGCCAATTTGAGACATATCGAATCCAATATATTTTACAGGTCTTTTCGAATTTTGTTTTTATATCTGACACGATTTTCGAAATATCTCGAAAAAGGCAGCCGAAAAATAACACAAGTTTGATATCTCATATCATTACCAAACATATCTTTTGGATGTGAACAATCGACAACAGATATTAAATTTGAAAAATCAATTCTTTCCTATAGGAAGTTTACTCTGGAGAATGTTTTATTTTTGCCTCCACAAAAAAATACACCTATGAAGATTGATAGCAACTTAAACCCGATAAAAACATAGGCCCCTTAACTCCATCTAATCACATCAAAAATGTAAAGAATTCGTTAACAGTAAAAAAAATAGTTGAGATATCAGCTAATGTCCAATTTAAGCGGGCTACTTTTTATAAAATGGAACAGGTCAAGAACAGAACCTTGAAATCTCTTTAAAGATAGAAATGGGAGTCGAAATCTTAGTTTAAATTCAAATTCAGTTTAAATATCCGTAATTTGTAAAGTAATGTTTTTTTTCAAACAGTTTTTCAAGTTTTGCGGGTATAAGTTTCACTGAAATTTTTGTGGGATTGGAGTTTAATAAGTTGCTCTGATTTGGTTTATACAACTAGTAGAACAAGAGTAGTCTTTTTACAGAAAATGCTGCTAAAAGCGAGAATTCGCAAATATAAAACTAATTTGATGTTAAGTTTATCTGCCTAATAAATGGATTATTAGGAACAAATGAATTTCTCATTTTTAAAATAAAATTTATTTTTTAACATTTTCGCCTCGGCATTATTCATTTAAAAAATACTCATAAGTGCTTAGGCTTCCCTAAAGACAACTCTTAATAAAATGTTTTAACATTTTGGCATTCCGATTGTGAATTTTATTTCAAGGGAGTATAATATATACGTTTTTCAAATAGATAAGTGAATTTTATTAAAAGAATTTGTGAAATTGTTCTTATATATAGAAAATATTCTAAAACATATTTAATATTTATATTTTTCGGAAAAAAATCAGAAAATTTGATTAATCAGTCTCATTTATTAAGTAACAAGCTGTTCCTTGATGTCATATACATACCAAAGAAGGTGAGTCCTTAGTTTATTTTATGACTACAAGTTCATGTAAACATGTATTTTAAATTATTTTGATTCTATGACAAAGCGTGACAAGTTTGTTTGTATAGTAATGGGCTTAATTGCGCCACTAGTCTTGACATTTTTAGATTAGGAATATAAAACCAAAACTTCTTATTACTCGTTTTTTTTTTCATAGATTGTTTCAGTTTAAAGAAAAAAAAAACATTAAAAATAATAAAAATGTTCATTGCCTTAAAAATAGTGAAAAAACACTTGGGTGCTAGAATTTAATAGCGAGTAAAATAAAAAGAATGCAAACCTAAATATTAACTAAAAATATTTTCAATATTACTTTGTAAGAACTATTGAAATTGACTTTCTAAAGCCATTACGCAGGGAGCCTTGGTCAATCAAATGGTCCAGCAAAACTATCAATAACGGCTGGCGAAGTCACTTTCAACAATTATTTTAGCGGAATTTTAATATAATTACAATAATATATATTTAGTCTAGCATTTTTCTATCTACTAAAGTATTGCTTCAAAAACGGAAACGCTCAAGTTTTTTTACTTTTACGTGATTTACGTATTAACATTGTGATAGTTTACATGCTCTTCGTGTTGTCCAGGGTCATAAAGTGAAATAGCCCTATTTGTTTTTTGGAAAATGAAACATGATACAAGAAATAGCGGTTAACAAGAAAGTTGCAATTTTAAAGGGCTAATCTGAAAAAGAGAATAAATAAAAATGAGAGGCCTGCAAATGTTTTTCTATACATATCAGTTATATCTGAACGCCACTGGATTAAATAATTATAATATTGTTGAGTTTAAATAAATCCCTTACTACTACAACCAAACTAGTGAAGTACAAGACACCTTGTATCTCTAAAACGAAACAAATTAGGACTCATAATTATATGGAATTTTAATCGTAAAATGAACCCAGGATTGACAACCTTCTGTACCTAGATGATATTATGAAAAAGCCTGTATATATTTAAAATAAAAATCTTTTCAGTTTGTAAAATGTGGCTCTTGGCAAAACTTGGGCAAAATACTATTATTGCCCTTTTTTATACAACATTAAAGTATTTCTTGAAACTTAGATACCACAAAATTTTAACAAAATATAGGCCTTCAGTATGGCCATTTAAATAAAAATTGAAATTTAAAAAGATGCCCTAAAACTCCACAGTAGTTTATTTATAAAACCATCCACAAACTTTAAAACAAAACCCAATAAAATTTAATTTGGGTGTTAATAATCTGTGTTTAGAGAATTAAAAGTTTATTACAAGTCTAGAGATATACAAGAATATTACCGGTCACAAGTTTTTAATTAATACATCATTAGGAAGATTAGAAAATAATGTCTTGATTGTTAGACAAAATGGTAAATTTATTGATAATTTTCAAACTTTTGTTAGTAAAAATATTTCTTTAAATGATAAATGAAGTTTAATTACCTATTTTTTTAGGGAGTCCTACTTTATAGTCAGTTCTTAGTGGTTCCAAACACGGATCCAAGTTTTCAGTAGAAGCTTACACCTTTGTATGGAACCACTGCGCTGTTATAGTTCAGTCAACGAATGCTCATAAATGAGTTGCAGATAGACTTTTGTGCACACTTCTATTCACTTTTGAATTGTAATCGGAGGTGTTTAGAAACGATTATACCAAAATTCCAGTCGTATATCTCTTTAATGGTTGGCCCGATCGAGAACATTTTTAGGTACAAAATTGAAGATAAAAAAAATGAAACAAAACAATATTTTCTAAAATTATTTTCGTATCACGAGTTTGAGCCTATATTTATCATTTATTTTCATTCCCTTTTTTTGTATAACTCTCATTATATTTTGCCATAATTCCTAAACAGTTTGTTTGAGAAATCTCTCAGTCTAAGTCACCCAACAACAATGACCTACCATGTCGATTGCCCTGACAAGGTAAAAAGTACTCATATAAAAAAATTAATTAAGTTTACTATATAATAAATTTTATTTATCAGATTATAAATCGAATATGCTCTGTTTTCCCCTCCTCAAATCCAGTATAATAATCTGAAGATGTTACGGTGTTTTGTAATATATTAAGTCAAAATAAGAAACCGTATTTCTGAGTTCTAGTTTAAACCTCTTCTAATAAGAATAACATTTTTGGCTAAAAATGTTTTAACAGTACATTTGGTAATCTACTAGTCAAACAGGACGTAAAATGCCTTTTTTATGAGACTGAGGCATCCGCCTTTGGCTTATGAGCTCAAACTTGTATGTCGTGATAAAAGTAGTACTAAGAAGCATTAGTTCAGTTGGGAGTTTAGAATTTAATGAAGAACGTTCAGAGTGACATACCTAACATGACTCTGAACCATATTTCAAAAATTATAAGGTTTACAAAAAATAAAAGCAACGTATTTTGTATGTTTTTATGTTATTTAGAATTCTGAGCATATTTTACGGCTTTATGGGCTTAGTGTACAAAGTATCAAAACTTTTAGGCGATTTTTATTCTAATGTAACGTCTTGATTTTTCTTATGTTTGTTTTTGTGTATCTACACAATGATATCAATTTCCGGTTTGACCAAAAGTCAAAAACTGAGATAAGAAAGTTGAAACGGTTTAGTGACAAGTCAAATTTGTTTGTGACAAGTTAAGCCGCTTAGAAGTAAGAAGATCTCATAATGTAAATAATATACATGTGTATATGCTATAAACAAAGAAAAATAAACTTAACTAAAAATGCTTTATAAAAATTGATTAAAAAATTGAACTGGGTAAAATAATGAAATAATGTAATGTCTTAATTAGAAAAGTCTCGATGGTAGCCGTTTAAAATAAATTTTTTACAAGGCAACTTTCGTATTTGGCTACTATAGCTTCTAAGATGGGGAACAGAGTCATATTACATAGGCCAGCTTGTCGAAGCGTATATAAGTTACGTACCCTAACCAGAATGCTGTGGAAAAGGCTATTCCTGGAACTTTATAAGCCAGTCTTAATATATACATAAAAAAAAACGGTAGCCAACATGCTATAAAAGAGCCCATTATAAGTCCTAAAATTAATGTAGCTCTTTTTTCTTTTTTTCTAGCTATTCGTCTTTTTTCCCGTTCAGGATCTTTCGGTCTTAGCACTCGAGGCACTACATGTTCAACTACCGGTTTTGTATCGGCACCGTTGCTTTCTCCGGGCTTCGAGGATTTTTTCTCATCAATGTGGTGATTTTTTAAGTGCTTTGCTCGTCCGAATATCGGCTTACACAAACGAAGCTTCAATGGCTTTACCGTAGTACATTGTGCCACTACGCCACTATCCGAACTACTCGGATCAAATTCGCTCACCATGTCGGTGTCGATTCCCATTGAAGGTTGACGAGATCTAGCAAGTGCGATAGCTTGCTGCTGAAGTTCTCCATTGACAGAAAGTGTTGAAGCTCGGAACTGACAAGTCGCTAAACTGTTGTTTTTTGTTTGCGAGCCAGCAAGTACCTAAAAAAAATTTAAAGATAAAATGCTGTGTGTCTCGATGTATTTAATTTAAATGTGATATTTAAGTGAGAAATTAACTTTTTCATCTTCAAAATTAATTAGCTAATAATTTTGAATAAAGCACTAACAATGTTCTGGACTAAAACCTAAGATTAGTACTTGCTATATTTTGAATGTTTTGCAATGCTTCAAATATTTTAAAAACACTCTTATAAAAATGTGGAAACAAGTGAAACTCTGATAAATTGTAGCATATTGTCAAATTTTCATAATTTTTGCTTCTACCTGCTCTCGCTCCAAAACTGATAATTTAGTAGAGGAGATTGATGGGTTCGCAATCCACTGTTGACCAACAGATTCCTATTCTAACAAATCTACGATATTATTAGCACTGCGCGTGCCATAGGTGGTTATGTGGGATGATAAATTTGTCAGTGCTATATATCTGTATCAACCACCACATGTCATTTGTCAGCTTCAACACAGTTCGGTTCACACCCCGCTACATACCGACGTTGCCACAATTATTTTCCTGGTTCAACAGAAATTTATTGTTAATATTTATTGTTTTATTATGTAGTATGGATTTACTGGTGGTTTTATCGACAAACCTAGGCTAACAGTATAGATTTTGTTAAAAAAATGCCTGATTTATTTTAGATACGCTTTTTTTACATCACATCAAAAAAAGCCTAGCCAGGGCTAACCAATCCGATTCATAAATTACAAGTTTTGGTAAAAAGAATTAAAAAAAAAGTCATCGGCTGAACCGGAAATTAAACACACAACATTTGCAATGAAATTTTAGCACGATACGAGTGCGCACCACGAGGCTTCACACCAAGAATATAACAAGCCTGGTTTACACTCCGCGAAATAAACCTATCTATCAGAGAAGGCTAACGGACTAGATTTTAGTTTTAACGTAATTTATATTGTTATGGGGATCCGTCCAGTTATGTTAGCACCAAGTTTGTATATATATATATATATATATATATATATATATATATATATATATAAAATTGCAAAACTTCAAAAATATTTCTATTTCTAAGATTTTTTTGTTATATGCCTCGACTTAATCCCTCTATTTGTAACTGAGATTTGGAATTTAATTGCAACACCTTGTATATCTCAGTAATCTGTATAATAATCAACTTGACAAAAAAATCTTAGAAATAGACGTATTTTTAAAATATGAAGCTTTTCAAAACCCAGCAATTGGTTCGTTTTTTCTTGCGACTTCTGTAGTGGTGACAGCATCATTTGAAATATATACATTATACTCCATCAAAAAAATTAATATTATGGTTAATTCCCGAAAACGCCTTTTGAGGTTATAAGCGAAACACCTTGTATATTATATTTGTTATAATTCAATTACTACAAGTAACTGACAACTAATATAATTATATGAACACAATAATAACATAAACCACTCTAGGTATCATTGGCGATAAATAAAATTATCTCTCTTATGAAAAAAACATAGTTTTAATTATTCATATTTGATTTATCTGATTAAAATACACTACTATACAGAGCAAGCGGGACAAGTGAATTTATAGGGAAAATTTAAATTCGAATATTTTTAAAATGAGACTTGACATTGAGATGTGGTTTTCAACTATGGGTTACGAATTTTATTACATATTACTGATTTTAATGGTAAAACTTACCTAAGCTTAAAAGTTATTAATGCAGGGTGTTAAACAAGACTGCATATTTTTAAAAAAGTTGTTTTCGAAAATTTACAAAAACTATGTTTGAGGTCTAATTGCGAAATTAGTCTAAACCTTGGTGAGATTTTGAAAAACAAGTTTAAAATTTTAAGTACTTTTCCATAAATTATTTTTTTTCAAATGAGGTTTTTTTACATAAAAATGTAACTTATTGTTAGCCGTTTAATGTAAAGGTTTCTTGCTAGAGATCCGTTACGTCTTCAGGTTCTAAAGATCGTGTACGTATATTTAAGTTCTGAATATTCTCCACAAAAGGGTTTTTTATTTTCACTCTAACCTTATTATTTAAAAAAAACAGGTGTTGCTTTTAGAGCTAAATTTACGGGGTGACATAGAAGACATGTAACAGGGTGGCACTTTTTTAGTATTAAAAAAATCAATTTGAGATTTAGGATATTTCTATAACTCTATAAATTTTTGGTGAAAAACATTTAAAAGTTACTTCCGGTTTTACCGGAAGTGATCGCTAGTTTATTATTTTAAATAGGATTTTGTATATTTTTATGGAATACCGTATTTAGACTTAAACCAGCTTTTCAACAATATATCACAAGTTAACTTTTTTTCAAAATGGCTGGGCAGCCATTTTTTGAAAATTCAACATTGCCGCTTTATGCAAAAATATTTAAAAAATACTTGTCTTAAACAGTCCACAATAAACTTATTTCTTAATTTTTTGAAACACATGTTTACTTTTGGGTACTAAGAGAATTTTTAAATTTTTGTCACTTCTTGTTATATCGAAAAAATTTCTAATGACATTTTTTTTTCAGGCACGTTAGCTATAAAATTACCTTTTTAAAGATGCAAGACAAGAAGTGGAAAAAAAACTAAAGATTTCTATTATCACCCAAGACGATTTTTAAATCGAAGTGTTCTAAAAGAAAATTAAAATAAGCTTATTTTAGTTTGTTTAAAACGCGTTTTTTTGTAAAAAATTGCTGCATTTGTTTCATAAAGCGGCAGCTTGGAATGTATCGTGCAAAAGCTAATTTTAGGCTGAATACGATAGTAGTAGTTATAATAGGGGAGCGCCTCCTCCTCCTCCTCTTCCTCTCTCTCATGTCCCTCATTCTTAACTTCCTCCCCTTTTATTCTCATTCACATCATATTTTTAATTTTTTCTCTTTGTTCTCCCACATTTGATTTTGCATTCTTAAGTCTTATAAATAGGTGCATCATGATCATTTTAGTATGCCGAGACACATTTAATAAGCTGTGCTCGAGTTGCGTAAAAAGTTATTTTTGAATTTTTCCACCAATTTTGTATAAAACAAAAAGAAAAAATGTGTCAAGTAATAAGTGAATTATGTGTAATCGCGAAAAATTAACTACAACTATCAGACAGTTAAAAGTTAAATATCTCAATTTCTTTGAAGTGATTTCGAAAGATGAATACACCAAGCTGTTTTATCCACTGAAACGAGATTATTTGGAAGCAATTGACTGTTGTGATGATTATTTAGAAGGAATTATAAGCCTTACTACGTTTTTCAATACATTTGGGAAATCATACTTTGTAGGAGAATTAAGCCACCTAATAGAATTTATAGGAGAAGATTGCCAATTTGTACCTGCTATTATTGCAACCCAAAAGAGGTTTCAATTATACGAAGATAAAAAACAGGTATTATCAAAGAAAGTTAATCCTATTCGCAAGAGACGTCCCCCTACATATTTAAAATATTATGTTAAATAAATGAAATGGCTGAGTTGCTGATTGCAGTTAAATTATTAGAGGAGAAATTTAGTAATCTTTCAAAAACCTATTTCTCATATTGTATGGCAAGTGGTCCGGAGTGGATAGACTTTTATTGTAATCAATCTGAGGAATTCGTAAAGGCTGCCCTCTGTGGCAACAAATACATTGAAACATTAAATTTTTTTCAACTTATTCAAGATCTAAAAGATATTGGCTTTGGTTACTATTTAAAAGACTTGAAGCAATTTATTGACGAGGATACTATTCTTCAAGAAATTGAAAAGGAAGAATAAATTTAATAATATTTACAATGGTTACTGAAATGTATGAAGAGTTTATTATATCTGCTGCATACTTCCAATATTTATCAATTGTAGGCGAAGAAGACGCAGAAGCACAAGATTTGTCAGCATATGTTAATAATATAGATCGAATGAAACAATGTAAATTAGCCGCTAAATTTTGTAATGATTATTTAAAATATAAAAATGAGTATGAACTTTTAAATGAATTTAGAAAATTAGATTTAAGGTATCATATTAATTGTATTCAATCATGGTTGGTTAATGCAAAATAAAAAGGTAATTAAGTTTTTTTTTATATTTTTATTCATTCATAAAACAATTGTCATATAAAAATAACACATTTGTCAAAGCACACATACAAGGTGATTTTGAATGATAGAAGCATTTTGGTTCCATTAGCTTTAGCGCTGGTTGTTCATCTATTTCAATCACATGCTTTTTAGAATATTTCTGTATAAAATCCTTTTTTTCGCTTCCTTTTACAAAAACAAAATCTGCTTTCTTCGTAAGTGTTTCAATTATTTTTGGGAAATGATGTAATGGAGTAAATCCATTATTCCAATGTATACAATGATAATTTTTCGTTAACCATACCGCCTGCTTGTGACAATCAGGTGAAAGAAACTCCATTGGAAAGGGCTTTTTAAAAAAGTAATGAGTCATTTCATAACCATCAAAAACTGCAAGCTCTTTCGGTATAAATTTATTTTTTTCATCTTTGAATCCTTGAATATCTATAACCAATCTCATATTTTCAAAGCAGCAAATTTTTTAATGAGACTTTTTTTACTTGAATAATTTGCAATTTCTTCTTTCAGTTGATTAATTTTAAAAATAAATTTTTCAATTTGTAGTTGTAGTTTTGATGTCATGATTAAAACTAAAAGCTTTTGAAAATTTCTTTAAATTAAATCGAAATATGAAAATAGTGGGGATAAAGTTTATAATTGTTTCACAATTTTAGTAAGAGGGTTGTAGCTAAATAATTTGTCATGTAAAATAAGACAATAAGCAGAAGTATCTTTTTTAATTGCATTGTGTGTCTCAAATTCAATTCTCATTACTACGGATCCCGTTTGAATTGTTTCTTTTTGATGGGAGCAATCAATATGTGTAATAGGACTAATGTTTTTGAATTGTTCAGGATTAAAAATGGGTTCATTTGGAACACCATAGTAAGACTGTCTAAAGTTGGCAAACATTTCGTATAAAGCAGAAAATTTGTTTTCTTCGAAATTTAAGTACAAATCGTGATAAGGATATCTTTCAGAATTTAAATATACTCTAATATTTGACAAGGTAATATTGTCAAATTTACTCATATCTTTAACAATTTTCCCTTTTCTGTTTTCTTGAAAGCCAATCACAACATGACGAGGAGCTTCTAGTTTACTAGTTGTTTTTACCGGCCATGTGTGACGGGTTGTTTCGGTTAGAGAAGAATATTCAACAAGTTCCCAACTCCTGAATCCTATCAATATATCTTTATTTGATTCTAATATTTTTGATAGAGCAAGTTGTTGTGGCATATCAACTAGAATGTGAGGAACTTTCCAATAAATTTTATCGAAAGTAACCAATGGAGTGTCAGGAGCAGTAACAAGGTGTGCCGGATCTTCTTTGAAAATAACACCATCTAAATCATCAGTTGATCTAATAAGAACCAATTCCTGTTTCATATTCATAATAATTTTTCTGTAATCTTCAAAAAATCCTAAAAGCATTTTTAGTGGTATGGATACGGAGAATTTTCCATCATTATCAACTAAAATTTTATCACCTTCTTTCCGATGTGGAAACCAACCTGCATTTTCCAGTTTTAAACTTTCGTTGGTATTGTAAGAAAGGTAGCTTTTTAAGGTTGATGCTAATCCAACATTTCTTATTGAATCTATAGTAATTCCGTTTAGTTCATAGCGGATTTCTCTGAACAAAAAGGCTATACCATTGTTAATAAATAGCAATTCTTTCTTATATTTACCTTCTGTATTAGTTAATGTTCCTTCGATATAAAGTAAACTATCTGATGGTAGAGTGTAAGCATCGAGTTCTTGAATTGGGATCCTTATTTCATCATTGTAATCGAATTTTGAAGAAATATATGGTTGATATGTGTGAAGCTCAGAACTGACGATGGAATTGTCTACATAAAGCTTTTCGTTTACGTTTAATATGTTCATTATTTTAAAACAGTGAAACCCAAGGATGTGAGAAATTTACGATTATCTCGTCTTAACTTGTTGGTGTTGGATTTGATACTGAACTGTTGTTTAGGCTTTTTCTTTTTATAAGTTTTTACTTTGTTGATAGTGGTAGGGGCAAGTCTCATCCCAAGGGCTCTATTATATCTAACAACCATTTTATATTTCACTTGTTTGTAAATGTAACCTTACTGTTATAGTTTCTCCTCTAAAACTGATAAGTTCTCCGCCTTGATCAACTATTTTAACTGTTATATTGTTAATTGCTTTGACGCTAACTGGAAAATACAAAATGGGCAAAGGAGATTCAACTATTTTATACCCTGGAGCTACAGTTGGATAAAACTGGTGAATAATATGAACAGGTTTACCATTATTGTAAGAACCGACACAAATATTACAGTCAATACAAATAGCATTCACCTTAGTTATTTTTGCAACATTATCTGATTCTTCCTCTTTCATAGCTTCTAGTATCCTGCTATTAAAACCCAACATTTTTCCTATCGAATCTTCCTTGGTAAAATCAATTATTCTACTACACATTAAAAAAGTTTTTAGAGTATTAACATTTGCTTTTAAAAGAAAAAAAAATTTTTCATTCGGAAATAAATCTTCTATACTTTCTCTTATGTATGTTTCTATATCTGTAATGTCATAAGTTCCGTCGGGAATAACAATTACTTTTTTATCTATATAAAATTTATTATATCCTTCTTTTATATTGGGGATAGTCATAAACGTTTCAAAATCAGCTAAACCCAGGTAATATTGTTTTTCATCCTCTAAATATATGGGTGGATTAAAATCAGCAGACAAAACAGAACTGTTTCCTGATATGGCAATTGTGGTAGACATTGCAGTTTATTTATGAATGAGATATTACAATAAATAATGAGTTTATATATTTTTTTGCAAAAATTTTAGGGATAGTTGACCACAGTTATATGAATTAAATTTTTGTTTATTTTCATAAGTATAAAATACATCCACTTTGCCATTCGAATTAAAATATTTGAGAAGTTCAAAAGGTGGTTTTAAATTTCCATAACTATCAAAATATATTACATTTTTGTTATTTTTTATATAAGCAGTCCAATGAGATCCTTTATTTTGTTTTTTATCCAAATTTACAATACCACATTCTTTCAGATTAATTTTTTTTGGAAGTTCATCGAGCATAAAAACACCTCTAAAGCCAGTTATTTTTAACAGCTTTACATATTTAATAATATCATTGTTCGTAAGTGCTCTTTTTGGAAAACTTATTTTGAGTTTTTTTTTTGTCTGATTGCTTTCATTTTGACGGATCCTCCTTTATAAGGTCTAATAAATAGTCCCTTTCCTTTATATGGTCTAATATATAATCCTTTCCCTTCTTTAGAAGCATTTTCCATTGCAATATTATGTCTATGTATTTCTTCTAGTTGCTGTTTAGCTGCTTTAGCATCATTTACTGCCTTAGCAATTCCTGCCGCGCCTCCACCTAGTGCACCCAGGGCGCCAAGAATGGGAAACAAAAGAGGTAGAAATCCTCCAATTTTTTTGGGTGTTCGAATGATACGTTTTTTTCTCAATTTAAGTTTACCCCCTTTTGTATTTTTTAATCCCAAACCGAACTTTCTTTTACCCTTCATTATTCCTGCAACACTTAAAGCTGCAATTTTTTCACCAATAGAAGAATCTTTAGCTTTTACCCTATCCCAGGCTTTTTTTTCTAATATTTGGTCAGATATGTGTCTTTTTGATAAATCTTCAGTCTGAGAGTAAGATATATAATTTTTCTTTGCAAGCGGAATCCAATGGATTTATACCAACGTCACCTCTAGTTAATCTTTTTTCCAAGTTGGTGCCGGGACCACAATAATTATATCCTGGTATATGAACTTCGAAAGGTAGTTTGCTAATTAATTTATTTACTAAACCAGAGCCTTTTCTATTACGTGTTTTAATAGTTTTTTTCAACTTATGGCGACCCACAGTCATTGAAGTTCTTTTTATACTAAAAGCACATTGACATTTTTCTGGTATAAATACTTTTACAGCTAAAAATATTTACTAGTGTGATTAAGAATGAGGATTGAAAAACAAAAATTCTCATTACCAGTAAATAATCAAGATGAAAAAATTTTAAGTAAACAGTTGAGAAAGCATGGTGACTTATTTTGCGGTGGTTCAAAAAGAGGGCTTATAGTTGGTTGCAGTGGTAGCGGTAAAACCAACGTTATGCTTACACTGCTCGAGCATCCAAATGGAATTAGGTTTGAAAATGTCTATGTTTATTCAAAGTCATTAGATCAACCAAAATATGAATATTTAAGAAAGTTGTTAAAACCTATGAAAGAAATTGGATACTTTGAATATGATAGCGATGAGAACATTATTTCACCTCATGAGATAAAGCCAAATTCCGTTATCATTTTTGATGATATTCCTTGTCATAATCAATCTATTATTAGGGACTATTTCACGCATGGAAGGCATAGAAACACCGATTGTTTTTTTATTTTTCAAGGATATTCCTCAATCCTTAAACGTCTAATTCGAGAAAATGCAAACTTATTAATTTTATTTAAACAGGACTGTTTGAGTTTAAAACATATATATAATGACCACTGTATATTGGATATGACATTTGATCAGTTTAAAAATATTTGTGCTAACTGTTGGATGGATCCATATGGCTTTCTTGTAATTGACAAAGATTGTGAAGTAAATCACGGCAGATATAGGAGTAAATTCGATTCCTTTATATATTTATAAAAGTAAAAAATTTGCAGTTTTATTTCATTTAAAACTTGTACAGCATGGATAAACGTTTAGCTCGAGAATTAATAAGATCGAGACAAGCCGTGAAGCAGAAATATCAAAGCTTGAAATTAGCTACTTCTACTGCTCAGTCCGAATTAGAACAAACTTATAGACCAATAACACAACCACTTAAACAGCTAATTTCAAGTATTGGTAAATCCGAACCATTCGATTTAAAAGAAGAAAGAGTTTCAAAGTATGAAGATTTCAAAACACCTACAAAGCTTTATAAAACATCAACTCCGACGAAAAATATTCAGAAAACAGGAAAAACTCCGTCACTCCCTACAGAACTACCAACATTTTTAAATGACAGTAGTATCACTTCTTCCTCTCCTGTAGTACAACCATTGTCATCAACTGTTATAGCAGAAACTTCAGATCCTTCTAGTGACACAACAACAAATTTAAACTTGTCAGACATATTGGAACAAACTAGAAAAACAATTCAAGCCTATGTTGGTACACCATCATATAAAGATTACTTAGCAGATTTTCATGAATTACCCAGATCATATATTGATGAGGGTGTGAAAGATACACAACATAAATTTGACCATTATTATGGAATAGTTCATGACCTTGAAACGGATAAGTTTTCTTTTGGTTTAACACAGATACCGGTAGAAATTATTGGAAAAGACATTAAAGTGGGAGGAATAACGTACACAGGCACGCCAGGTTTATACGAATTGCTTTTCAAAAAAGAACCGAAAGGTTATAAGAAGGAAGATTTAGATAATTACATGAACATTCTAGCTAAAACAAATGTATATCGTAGGAATTTTGATTCAAATGAACAAGTTCAAGGAAATACATCACACAAATATGTTACAATAATAGGACCATATTTACAAAGAAAGGGGATTACAAAGACAAAAACCTTGCCAAGATTAGTTACAGCATTTAACAAACCAAAACCTCCGTTTAGAACAACTAGAGCCAAATCTACAGGAAAGGGATTAATTTTGAAAACAAACAGATCAAATACAGACTATGTATACTGGAATAATGTTAACGAAATTGTTGATAGGCTACGTTTATTAATTTCATCAAGTGATGCGGGAAATAATGCTCATAGTAACGAGATTATCTCTATTATTGAAGAATTAAGAGAAGATAAAGTAATACTATAAATAACAGCTATCAAATATAATCATATTTATTGTTTAATGAAAGCTCAACATGACAGTTGATAAATTTGGACGCCATATTTCAAAACAAAATCAAGAGAGAATAAGTGACATTAATAATTTAAAAAGGAGATTAGGTGAAAATGAAACAAATAATGAAATCTTTGCTAAAAAGCTTAAGGTTTTTGATGAAAATTTTTTAAAGTATGAAAACCAGATTAAAGGATGCTATACCTCAATTGAAAACGTTAATAAACAGTTGCTAACGCTAAATCAAATAAGTAAAGATTTGCAATTTTTAAATGAACATGTTAAAAAGGAAGACAAAAAATTAAGTGATGATATCAACAAAATTAATAAAATAATGGAAACAAATATAAGAGAAGTAATAATTGAAAAACACAAGGAAAAAATTAAACAATTAAGAACTTTTATAAAAAGGTTAGATGATGAAAAAAAAAGAAATCAAAATAGCATTCTTAACAGTAGAACAATTGACCAACTCACTTTGGAAGAAAATCAACAATATATTTCCTTGGAAAATATAATGTCCAGTGTAATTAAGAAATTAGAACAAGAATTAAATAAAACAGAGGAGGAATTAAAAAATAGTGATAGTAGATCAACTACTTTCTTAACTGGAGAGATAAAAAAATCCTTTAATGCGTTAGAAAAGGAGATTACTAAAATTAGTAAAATTTTAAATGAAAAAAGTTATACAATACAAATTGATAAATTGAATGAATGGGAAAAAACATATAAAAGTTATATTTCGAATTATTACAAAACATAGAAAGTGAACTTCCTTAAAATTGAATAAACAAGTTTGTTGTCATGACAACCGTTAAACAACAAGTCGTTAATGAATTACATAAACCTGCTAGAAAAAACTACAAACGCAGAAGGGTGGTAGTGAAAGGGTTAAATGATCTTTTTCAAGCTGATTTGGTTGAAATGTTACCCTATGCCAAATTTAATAAGGGATTTAAATATATCTTGATTACCATAAATGTATTTTCTAAGTATGTTTGGGCCGAACCGTTAAAATCTAAATCTGGAAAAGACGTAACAGCGGCAATGAAAAAAATATTAATCAGTGCAAAAACTCCACCAAAAAACTTGCAAACGGATAGAGGGAGAGAATTTTTCAATGTAAATTTTCAAAATTTGATGCAACAATTTCGAATTAACCATTATAGCACGTTTTCCAATTTGAAAGCGAGTATAGTAGAAAGAGTGAACAGGACTTTAAAGAATAATATGTGGAAAATATTTAGCATTCAAGGAAATTACAAATGGTTTAATATATTAGCGGATATTGTAAAAGATTATAACAATACAAAACATTCTTCAATAGGAATGAAGCCAAAACAAGTAAATAAAACAAATGAAAATAGAATCTTGAAATCTGCATTTACTCATGCTAAAACGTTAGATATAAAATCTCCAAAGTTTAAAGTGGGTGATCACGTACGAATAAGCAAGCATCGAGAGGCATTTTCAAAAGGTTACACACCAAATTGGTCAAATGAGATATTCCACATTAAAGAAGTTAAGATGACAAACCCTTGGACATATTTAATTCAAGACGAAGATAATCAGGACATTCTAGGTGGTTTTTATGAGCAAGAATTACTAAAAGTAAAGCATACCGATGTGTATCTTATTGAGAAGATTTTGAGAAGGAAAGGAAACAAAGTTTATGTGAAATGGTTAGGACTTGATAAAAAATATAATACATGGATTGATATAAAAAATATTGTTTAATTAAATTGAAATTAAATTTTAGTTAAATTTGTTTTATTTCTGTTCCTCACTTTATGCTTTAGCTGATACAAATTACAAAGTCTTAATGTGCTAATTAATTTCAAATAAAATTCACATTTACTAAACTAAAATTTTATTAAGTAAAACATTAAATACAATTTTTATTAAAACGTGTCAAATATATTTTATTTCTATGTTCCTCAGATAATATCGAATCTAGAATAAGTTTACAATCATTTATTCTTTTTTCAAAACGGAGTTTATCTAAGTACCACATCTGAAAGTTACTCCTACGGGCTTGTCTGTAAGCAAAGCTCCACTTCACTAACACATGCACCTTATTGTTCTCTTCCAGAAAAGATATTGTTTTCTTCGTAATATTTTCTTTTTGATCCATTTTCATTGTTTTCTTCGTAATATTTTCGTTTTGTTCCATTTTGCTTCAATTTGTTTTCCATTTGTTCAGGATATAAAGCAAGTAATTCCATCATAGTTGAAACATTTTTACTGTTAGGATTTTCTGTTGGACTTATTATATTATAAACATGCGTACACAAGTCGCCACAATCAGATGAAATATTATTTTGAAATATTTTGAAATATGTATTGAATTCTTGCCTTTTAAGTATAGATAATCTATAATCAATAATTTCCTTTAATCGCCACAAATTGTCCAAAGACTCTTGTCCTAAGTATATGAAGTGTGGGCCTTTTGTCATTTGTAGAACAGGGGTATCATTTATTTTCTGAACCTGCAGATGAATGCTGTTTATATTCACACTGGTTTGATCAACTTGAGGAAAGTAGAAATTGTTTACAATAATTCCTTGATGAACACAAATGTCTTTCCAATTTTCTTCGGTTAGTGCGATTGAAAATCCAGTTTTTCCACCAATTACAATTTTTGGAGAAAAATCATTTAAACTAATGCCAACAAGAACAAATTTTGAATTAAGAAGCGTTTCCAAAGGTTTATGAACTACGGCGTTGTTCATAATGACTAAACGAGACTGAAACATATTGTGTTATTCTTGTACTTAAATATTCTCATCCCCACTTTCTTTAAAGTTTCGATTAAAATGGATTAATGAAAAAATAGATTTCCAGTTTGAAATTTGTAATAAAGATAAATAATTAAAATGGTAATGTATAAAAATAATGCAAAGTTTAATGTAACACTAATGATGGAAAAGTAATAATTTTTGAATCCGTCATAATAATTGGTACAGTTGGGGGTTAAAATTTGTAACTGATTATTTTTAAACTCTAACCTTTCTATCCAATTTGTATCAAAAATAGATCGATTTGGATAATGATACAAAATTTTAAAAAATTTACTTGCATTTTCATTTCCATTTATTCGTTCCATCCAACTAATTGTACTATTGTTAATTAATCCAATTTTCATAAATTTACAATATTTACTTAGAGTGACGTCTGTTTTATTAGAAAAACATATTTCACACTGTGTTACGCCAGGGGGATGATGAACATAAAAAACATTTTGGAAAATAAAATAAAGAAGAATAAATTGAGATCTACTGATAGTCATTAAAACAAATTAATAATTATATTCCAAATTTATTAACATTAAGCAGACACTTTCACCACGAAAGCAAAAGCAGTTGTAAAAAAATGACAATAAAATACTTAATTTAAATATATGTAAAAGTTCATAAATAAGGATATTAATAATACTATATAAAATGTGTAGCTTGAAGACTTATTTTGAATGATTACAATTATTCGATTCCTATTTTTCCATAAACAGTTATTTAAATCACAATTCCTAACAAATTTCTTATGCTCCACAATAGGATCATCATAACTTAACCAATCAAAAATTTCAATACCACAATAAAAACATTTACAAATATCATTGATTGAAGTATAGTAAAAGCCAGCTCCAGCTAACACTTCTGGTCTCAATTTTCCTTTCCATTTTTTAAAAGTGGAAAGTCGTTTTTCATATGTTTTAAAATAACTGTTATCAATTTCTTTGTCAAAAGTTTCTAAGCACATTTTGTGAAAGACTTATGAAGACTAACTTTGGTTTCAAAAACAACAAATTTAAATACCTTATAATATCTACATAAATATATCTAAATCTTCATGTTCTGCATTCCATTGATACAAAGCAATATCTTGGTGTCCCCAAGCTAATGTATTAAAACTATAGGGAATTTTATACCGCTTATCATCTTCGGAACTCAAAGCCAATTTATTAATTAACTCTGTAAAAATTGTATGTTGTCTAGATCGAAAAACATACATTGAACAAAGGGTTTTAGAATGATTTTCAACAACATCTTTATAATGAATAAAATCCAACTGCTTTTTAATTGCACTTTTTTTAACACCTTTTGCTTTTTTTGTTAAACTGTTTTCCGTTTTAATACAATATGCTTTTGCTCCAGTACCAAAGAAAGCAGTAATGGGTTCACCAGCATATTCATCTTTGAATTTTCCTATAACTGACTTTGTAATAGGCATTTCATGAATATTATTAAATTCATAATTAGATGTGTCAAATTTGTGAATATTTTTTATCATGTCAGAATAAATATTTGGAGTTGTGACTTCTAAAATGAACGAATCGGTATCGGTGTATAAAAGTGAAATATTTTCCTGATAAAGAGGTTTTAAAAAATTATAAAAGAAATCATACATGACAGTTTTAGATATATCTAATATTGAGAAGCCTACATATATTGGTTTATTGTAAATAACTTGAATCTTTTGCATTTGAATAGCTACCAAGTTTTCAGAAAATATTGTTAAGTCCTTGAAATATGGTTTTGCAATTAAATTCTCAGCACCATCTTTTCTTCTATTTTTTTCCCACTCTGTAACAAGTCTTACGTCAATTCTCCTATCAACATTTTCCATAGTCTTGCCATAAATACTATTATTTGCCAACTTGTAAGTATTACGATCAAATTCATTCTTTGAATCATTTCTTAATCTTGAATTCAAGTCTATATATTTTTTCAACCAATCAGATTGAGAAAACTGTAAAACTCTATGAACTTTAGTTAACTTAAGTCCATGTTCCAAACATTGTTTTAATAATTGATAGTGAATAACATATTTTGATTTATCATTTAAATTGGGTATTAATTTTATGCATTTAGAATTTGGCGATTTAAAGTTTTCTGGACAAAACGGAAAATCGTTATGATAGGAATGTAGACTTGTAGGATATTCTAAATCAACTTCTAAAACATATCCCTTATTAGATTTTTTAGAAATATTCATAATATTTAAATCATTGATTTCTTTATCTGTTAACCAAACAAAATCTCCCGTTGGAATGTGCTGTGACATTGCATAACCATACAAATTTGTTGCATCATAATAAATTATGTATTTAGTTGGCTTTAAAGGATCAAAATTTAAAAGAAATGGGTTATTAGCTTCAGATTTTCTACAAATGCAAGAGCTCACACCACCGCGAACGCTTTTTTTGAAAAAGTGTATCATATCTGGATCAGTTAACAATTCTAACTCTATTCCAGTATAACGCAAACACGCCTCCCAGATAAACCTGGAAAAGTGTAAAAATGAGCTGGATCGAGCTTATATATGGATAAACAAGTGCTTCTAAAATTTTCAAAAATATCTGCCAAAAGTAAAGTATCAGAGAGTAAGTAAACGTCGGAGTATTGACCAAGAGATTCACATTTAAACAATTTCCAAACCTTTACAGCTCTTTGGTATTATGCATCACTGATGTGCTCATCCGTTAAAATATTATAAAATTGGTCTTTCTGAGGTAAAGTTGTTTCTTCTAATTTTAAATAATCATCAATATAACTGTAAGGAAATACACCTTTTTGCCGAATAAGTTTAAATCTTTCTTCATCATTGAAAATTTTTTTTATTTCCTTACATTGTTCATCTTTTAAGCTTTCAGAGAGTTTTGATAAAGAATGGGATAGAAATTGAAAAGAATCAATAAACCTTAATGATATATTTTTTTCTTAGCGTTTTGTGTCTTTTTATCAAAACATTTATCCCCCTGAATAAGCTTTTCAAATGAAATATATTTCTCCTTGTTTTGTGCTGTTACTGTTAGTTGTTCTTTGTTTAAGCATAATTTTTTAAGAAATAGATGAGAATCATAATTACGCAAATTATGCAATATAACTGGAATAAAGTTAGGTATTCTGTAATTTATGTTGCAGAGTGAATGAGCTGGACCTCTGTAAAGACCGGTTATATGATAATGATCTGCAACCCTGTCATTTAAAAGAGGTTTATTACAAATATGACAAACTTTTTCATAGTTATGATAAATTTTGTCCAGTTCGTTCGAAGGGATCATTTTTTTAGGAGCCTTTAAATATTTATTGTATATGTTATACACATCTCTTTCTAAAGAATTTATAAATAATGTATCACAATTTTGACCTCTATATTTTTCAAATTTAGAATAATTATCGTCGAAGGAACATTTAATGTAATAGGCAAATGAATGTGGAATATGTTCATATTGTTTTAAGGTGTATGAAGTATTAGGATTTTTATCAACATTGTCATTATTTAAAGGCTTTAAAATGCATTCAAAATCTGCATACACCACGAAAGGAACTTTCATTTGTTTATGATAATTTACAAATTTCAAAATATTATCATATGAATAGTTTCCAAACTTATCTTTTATTAATTCTTTAGAAGGTAGGTTAATTCGTAAATGATCACAATCATAGCTATTGTGTTGTAATAAATTTTCTTCTGTAGGGAAATATTGTAAACAACCATCGCAAATATATTTTTTTCCGTGATGTTTAGAAATTTGTGCAGAAACTAGTTTTGATAAATCTTTAATATAGCAATAATGAAAAGTTTTTTCATCATCATCACTTATTAACAATAAATTGACATGTTGATTTTTTTTATTCGATGAATAATAAAGTGGACCAATTACTTCATACCCCTTTTTAGGATTTATAATTTCTAATCCATATACATTAATAGAAATGTTATTTTTTTCTTCAAAAATCTTAATGTTCTTTAGCAACATTGGAAATTCTATACCTGACATATCCAAAACAGAAGAGTAGTGTGGGTAGGATGAAGTTTCAAAATCTAATCCGCGTGGTTGGTGAAGAGCAGACACAACTGCCCAGGCGAAGCAAAAGTTGTCATCATTCCTAATGTTGATCACAGCTTGACGTCTCTTGATCTCTTGAGGAAGTTCGATAAAAGATAAGGCTCTCAGCGGATTGTGCTTGTTAACATTAATTTCCAAATGAAGTAAATTCATCAAAGCCCATCCTGCAACGTAAAAATTAAAAAATTACTTTTTTTGTTGCTGTTGTAAAATCGAAAATAAATTCTTTACCTGAATCTCTTTCTGCAAATTCGTCAGCTTTCTGGTCAATAATGGTGCAGATTTGCTCTAACAGTTCTTTTTTCTGATATCCCTGGCAAACGACTTGGAACGGCGCATTAAAAGATTTGACATCATAGCTGTCGCTGCTGGGGTTAAAATAGAAAACGAACAGTTCCATATTTAGCTTGATACATTTATGTTTCTGCAGTTCTTGATCTATTAGATGTGCAATTTTGTATTCCAAATGTTGAAAATATTCTTTCACATTTATGAAGTTTTGGTGTGAGGAAATCCTATAAGATATTATTCGTTCCCTGAATGCTGACTTGATAATTTCAACACCCTCCAAGCCTATTTTGGAATTGTTGTGCACACTAGATCGAAGATGTCCACCCCATAGACTTTGGTTTATATTTTTCTTGCATTCTTTACAATATTTTGCAATATTTGTAGAATCTATATAAATTAAGAAAAAATATTTTAC
>JAUTXW010003621.1:0-60815 GCA_030620095.1 Kuschelorhynchus macadamiae
CCAAAGAGCTACATGGCCGACATCATCATGACCTAGAGAAGTATCACGTCAACAAGACCGCATCATTGAGATGGCTGATAAGCGGAACACTTTATCTTGAAACAGAGGGTTTTATGGCTGTTATACAGGATCAGGTTATAAATACCAAAAATTACCAAAAATATATTTTAAAAAACAGATAAACGTAGAAAGTGCAACTCCCAACCGGAAACAATTCAACATATTCTCCAAGCATGTGAAAAATTAGCAGCTACAAAATACCTAGAAAGGCACAATAGGGTTGCAACAGTAGTGTATCTAGAGATCCTGAAACTGCATAAAATAGAATCTGACAAGGAGCCCTATTATCGATATAAACCAACAACTGTGGTAGAAAACGAAAATGTTAGAATTTACTAGGACAAGGGAATTATAACAGATGGGACGATTGAGCACATCAGACCCGACAGCGGTCCTACAAAAACAAAATAAAAAAGCGCTTCTACTAGACATTAATATTCCAAACAACAACAACTTAGAACTAAAGTTTATGGAAAAAATTACAAATCACAATTTCAGTAGGACGGTAGCTTAGTGGTCTATGGTTGTGTAAAGTAAATTATCTGGGAACGAATTATTAGAGTTCGATTCTTACCATGGACAAAAGTTTTTGATAAGTTTTATAACATTTTTATTTATTTGTTGTTGGAAGACATAACCTCGTTTTAGTATTTGTCTAATTATGTAGTTGTATGTGCCAGTTTTATATATTTTACATGTTTTTGTTATTTTACGGTAGGCTTTTTAATTCTTAATTTATCAAATATGTTACTATTAGGTTCCTAATCCATTTTAGATCTGATGATTCCTGTTTGTTTGTCGAAACACGTGTAATCGTAACTTTTTCCTGTATTAAACCTCTTGACTGAGACCGAAACATTGTTTTTCTTTTCTGCAATTATTAAACTAGGTCTCTTAGAGATATTATGGACGAATTACTTCTTCTATAAAAATATGTCTTATGAAACTAGTGGTTGATTTTCTTAAGCTCTGAATTGATATTATAATAAAGTTCAAGTAAGCTAAGGGTCTCAAATTCTAAAATTGTCAAATATCATACATGCATATTTTAAAAATAGGGGAGGATTGAAATATTATGATGATAAATGGTAAATTTCTATATACTTAAAGAGTGTTTCATTTTAAAATTCAACCTTAAAACCAATACGCCGGAGCAAGATGGTGGCGTAGTAAAATGTAAAAAAAATATTACTAAAAACACTAATTATCAAATTTGCTTCTAATTTTGTACAAAAGCAAGTGTTACAAAGGAATGAACTGGTAACATTATGGTATGCATAAAAGATAGCAACAAATCAAAATGGCGCCCTAATAAAATATTTAAAAAATAAACTTGAAAAAACCACTTATTAGATTAATCTCAATTTGTTTTAGCATTAAGTGTGATATAGAGAAAAACTGGCAAAGTTGTGTAAACTTTAAATTTTGCAGAAAAATTAAATGTGATATAGGTATAAACTGGTACGAATTCAAAATGAGGTAACAAAAAGGCGGTGTGCGTCAATGTAAAATTTTTAAATTTTTAAATTTAAATTTTATTATTACTAACTATGACCAGCATGACTGGCACCCCGTCCTTTTTTTGGGTAATAAATTATATATCCCTCTTGCCCAAAATGTTTTGTCATAAACGTATATATCTTTTTATATTTTTTGCATATTAGTTAATTTTATAAGAGCGTGGTTTTTGTAATTTTTTTAACGTATTATTTATTTTATTCTTTTTAGTCCTGGAAATCTTGTAATTAGTTTTTTTTCTTGCCCCATCTCAATGTTGACTAAAAATTCATATTTTGAACTCTTAAATATCGGCAAATACCAATTTTCAATCGAATCAACATAAACGACTATATCATTAGTCTGTCATGTTGACGCAACTATTTTGATTTTTTTAAATGTTTAATAAAAAAATCATAATTACCACTCCTAAATCCACCATATACCAATGTTAAATCGAATCTGCAGAAATGGCAAAATTTGTCGGCCATGTCATGACTGCCGTTTTTAGTTTCCAGATGTTGACTATAAATTCATAATTTGCACTCTTAAACACCCCCAGATAACGATTTTCAGTCGAATCAGACCACAAATAACAATACTTATCCACCACATTAGAATCCCCAACTTGAATTTTTACTTCTCTCGTAAAAGGGAAATATTGCAATCGTGAAAAAATCACCCTCTGAGATTTTTTCAGATCTTTACATTTCGGGGTCCCTAGATGCCGGAAAACATTTTTTCTCTATTTCATCGGTATGAGTGTCTGTAGGTCTGCCTGTTCGCGGCACAGCCAAAAAAAACAACAACGATTGACTTCAAATGTTAGTCAAAAATGAAAGTAATATGGGAATGACCTGAGCACATTTTGATAAAAATCCAATATGGCGAGCCAAATGGCGAATTAGTCAGATGTTAAAAATGATTACTAAAAACTATTTATCCCATTTACCTCAAATTTTGCAAAATATTCAAATGTTCGTAATAAGCTAGTAAAATTTTGGTACGAATCCAAGATGGCGAAGTAAAATGGCGGCTTAATAAAATATTTAAAAATTCAGCCTAAAAAACTGCTTAAGAGATTGATTTCAAATTTTGTGCAAGAATTAACTGTGGTATAGAGACGAACTGTTTGCAATGTCTTCTCAATTCCATTTTTTTCTGTCTGTCTGTAAGAAATTAAAGGTTGTGTGAGAATGACCCGGTATTATTTTGGTAAGAATCCGGTATGACGGAACAAAATGGCGGGTTAGTGCAATGTTAAAAATATTATTACCAAAAGAAAAATTATCCAATTTATCTCAAATTTTGCGCAAAACCAATATTTTGGTATGAATCCAAGACAGCAAAACAAAATGGCGGCTTTATAAACTATTTAAAAAAATCAATTTTAAAAACTACTAATTAGAAACATGAATTTTGGACATATATTAGGTGTGATATAGAGATTTTTGAATTTTGGACATATATTAGGTGTGATATAGAGATTAACTGGTAAAATTGTGGTACGAATTCAATACAGGGAAATAAAAAGGCGGCCAAATAAAATGTCTAAAAAATCTTCTTATTCAATTACCTTAATATCTTGCAGCAAAATTGAATATGATACAGGGATTAACTGGTACGAATTCAAAATGACGATACAAAATGGCGGTCTTAAAAATAATCGTATAAAAATCAATTTATCTTAAATCATGCCCAAAAAATAAATGTGGCATAGTAAAATATTGGTACGAATATCAGATGGTGAAACAAAATGGCGCGCAATAAAAATGTTTGAAAAGACAGTATACTAAATGACTATGTGTGGAACTAAATTGGGTTACAGTTTACTATTCCTAATGAAAGGAAATATTTATAATGCGGGTGGTTCTGGGTAAAGGAAGTTTACCGATTTTTTTACCGACATATTAGAAGTGTAGAATAATAATAAATACATTAATATAAGGTATTAATACCAAAAATCTATTTATTTTTTGAAAAAAAAAGTCAACATACTTCTAGTAAGGTACTTTGAAAGATTGGAAAACATAAAAAAGCTAATAAATCATTTCTGCTCTAACTCCTTTAATCTCGCGATGTTCCATTTTGACTTATTTATTACGATTAATTCTTGAACATTTTATAAAAAATAACTTTCATTATATTCTTTAAAATCGACCAAATGATGTATAACAGAAAACTTAATTTTCGTAACACCTCTTTGACTGCAAAGTTCCCGTCCGAATTTACCTGAAAGATTTATTGGCCACTTGCATGGCATTAAACCAATCAAAATTTCGTGTTGTCACTTTAATTATATACCGTTTCACGATTTCTTAAGTTTCCTCCCTTGATAAATGTATGCCACGCATGCCCGCGTATAATTTCCTGATATCGACGAAAGAATTATGGCCATGCAAATTTAGGAATGCGTAAAATTATAATACAGTTATTCATCGTGGGTTCTGGTTGATGGTCAAACGCACCTTTACAGGTCCAAGATATTTTGATGTAACTCATAGTAGAGCAAATTCAAATCTATAAAACTCTTGTAGTACTTTATAAACTATTCGAGACAAATTTTAATACAATTTGTTAAAGGACCACGCCCACAACTTATCGATTTTTGGTGAACCGTCAAATTTCATAGAATTTTATAATGATCTAATCCTCCTGAATAAAAGTCTTTATTGGCAGAACTCAATATTATGATTAGTTCCAGTGATACAGGGTATTTCTCTTAAATAGGGTTGTTTGTTACTTTAAATGGGTAAATCTTAGTTTTTCAAAAATTATGGGGCATTTACCAATAATTCTTATAAAATGGTGTTTTCTTAGAATTTTTTTTTAATGTTATACAGGAGGAGCGTTTATGTTTGGACAAAATTGCAACTAAACCAATCTTCTCTGTTTTAAGATATATCAAAAAGAGTTATATGAAAAAACTGGTGCCAAATAAATAGAACTAAAGAAGTATGTACCTTGTATTGTGCATTTTTAGTCATACGAAGTGTCTCATAAAACACTGAAATATATATTATTAGAACCATAACCAAAAAGAAAACCTTTTTGTCGAATATGAGCCTAGAGTAAATGATGTTTCTTAAATATTCGCTCTTAATGCCAGTCCATTACGATTTCCGGGTTATGTGCGCCATCAACCAATTGTCAAACTCTCAACTGATAGATAGATATAAATAGATAGATAGATAGATAGATAGATTAAAATACAAGAGTTCTAACCACACTACACCACAACAAGTTAGCATCATCAGCAGATTATATAAACTCTAAAAACTAAATGAGTTTATAGCATCTGCTGATGATGCTAACTTGGTTAGCGAAACGCGCGACCAGAACGTAACAAGTTGTGGTGTAGTGTGGTTAGAACTCTTGTATTTTGATATATTTATATGTATTTTGATATATTGATATATTAAGTACAAATGCAAGTTTCCAGACTTTGGGAAAATAACTCTGCATAATACACTAGTTAATAATGTGCGTTAGATAAAACAATAAACGGACGTCATGATATGATATTATGACAAGCAATGTTAGACTAATATCATTATTACTGAATATTTGCTTTTAGTTTGTTCATCGCATTTGAATTTAGTGAATATAGCCCAATAGAAAAATGTTCTACCTCCGACCAAGCTGGATTTTTGTGGAGACCTCTATTTAAATGTTCTAAGAATAGGTATCCTACATCTATATTTTTTTCAAATATAGTAGTTATGTTTTTTGTATTCCACCATACAAACCTATTAGAAATATGTACAATTAAGAAAAAAATGCAAGTAACTGTTGCAGTATAGCCGGTTGAATATTATAAATGAAAATACTACTTTTTTAAATGGCAACATCGATTGTGTATAAAAAAAGTGGAACATAAATTTATTTATTTTATTCTAGATATGAAAAATCGGTAAATTTACCCGGACCATCCCTTCTCGCCGTAGCAAATTCTACTTCTATCGAAAACACGGTTTATGTGTCTATATAGTTATGTGGTAATCACTAAATACATACTATTTAAATGGTAATTATTTTACTATTTATTATGAAAATATATTTTATTAGAAAGGCTTTACCTATTTTTATCAAAGTAGCCGAAATCAGTTGAACTGTCAAATCCACCACCCACAGTTAATACACCAAAACAGCATTTATTTAGAGTTTGTCTTTAGGCCTAAAAATAGCTTGATCAGCGCCGGATATAGAGGGGAGCAAAAGGGCTATGGCCTCTGGCGCCGTAGATTAAGAGATGTCATTTTTTTGAAATAATTACTTCCCTCGTAAAGGGTTGTAATCGTGAAAAATTCACCTTCCGAGATTTTTTCAGATCTTTAGGTTTCAGGTCCCAAGATGCCGAAATACAGGTTTCCTCAATTCTGTCGGTCTGTTAGTCTCTTCGCGGCATAGCTAAAAAACTACTTACCCGATTGACTTCAAATTTCGGTCAAAAATTAAGGGTTATATGAAGATGACCTGGTAGAATTCTGGAAAAATAAAATGGCACCCCAGTTAAATGTTAAAAAAATGATTACTAAAAAACTACTTAACCAATTTATCTTAAATTTTGCGAAAAAATCAAATATGATGTAGGGACCAACTAGTACGAATCCAAGAGGGCGGAACAAAATGGCGGTTTAGTAAAATATTTAAAAATTAAGCCAGAATAGACTGTTTTTAAATTATATGTTATAATTAACTGTGGTATAGAGATCAACTAGTATAATTGTGGTATCAAGATGGCGGAACAAAATGGCGTCCAAAATGGCGTCCAAAATGGCGTCCAAAATAGAGTGTTTCTAATCTTGAAAAAATTATCTTCTCAGGTTTTATATATCTTCACGTTTTAGCCTGCCTAGGAGCTAAAAATAAGTTTAATCAATTCCGTCGGTTTGTCTGCCTGACTGTCAATTCGCGGCATAGCTTAAAAACTACTTGTCAGATTGACTTAAAATTTTAGTCAAAAATTAAGGGTAATATACGGAATATCTGGTAATATTTTGGTAAAAATCCAATATACTGAAAAAAGATGGTGGCCTAGTGAAATGTAAATAAAATTATTACTAAAAAAAGAATTATTAAATTTTGCTCAAAAATCGAGTGTTACATAGAAATGAACTCGTAATATTTTGGTATGAATATAAGATAGCAAAACAAAATGGCGACCTAATAAAATATTTAAAAAATGAGCCTGAAAAAACTACTTACCTTCAAATTTTTTTGCAACCCTTAAGTGTGATATAGACATAAACTGGTAAAGTTGTGTTACCAATTAAAGATGGCGGCCAAAATTTTCTTATTCAATTGACTTGAATTTTGCAGAGAAATTAAATGTGATATAGAGATAAACTGGTACGAATTCAAAATCACGTAACAAAAAGGTTTAAAAAAGGTTAGTGGACTTAAGTAATATCAAAAAAAAATTAAACGCTCAACAAAATCAATGATCTTCGCTTTTGTCCCCTAATTCACGCCACTTTTTCTTAATATAACTATTTATTAAACTAATAAATCAAGTAGTTATGTTGTTCTCTGCGAGTGGTTAATAATCTTAAATTTCCTAATTGAATTAAAGAAGTGTTTTATCTCTTATCCTTCGCATAAGTCTAACACTCTCCATCAACCACGACGAAGATGGATGTTTCTTTTTGCTAGATGATTGTTTGAATGGGTCTTGAATTTCGAAAATTTGTATCCTATTACTAATTAAAACATGTTCTATACAATAAATATTTGGCTGTATCGCAAATATTTACAATTATTATAAATCTTATTTAATAAAATAAAACTAAGAAATACCAATAATAAGCAATGTCAAGTTTATAGAAAGTTACAACGGTATTTTAAAAAACAAAAAATCTGTCTTTAAATGTGTAACTGTTTTTAAGCCTAAATAATCCTCACAAAAGCCAAAGCCAGGTTTGCTCTTTGGAAATTCTCTTCTAGTTGCTTCAAATCATGATTTCCTTTTATCACTAGGAACGAATACAACATTTATTTCTGGCGAATTTGTCCATGTATTTTTGCAATAATCTACAAAAAAATCTTTATTCTCATGCTCATCTCCTTTTCCATGGTTTTTCAGATAGACAAAAAAATAAATTTAAGGAAAACCTAAATAACTTCAAATTGAGGTTAATAGTTCATGTTGCGACATAATTTCGAAGAAAAATGTTGTTTTTCCTTTTCTTCGTTGCCAAAGCATTAGGACTTTCGACATTACAAATGCAATGTTCCCGGATTCTGTCTTACGAAAATATATGGTAATCCAGGGAAATTGGGGGGGCACAATTTTAATTTTAATATAAACTTCTCAAATTTATATGAACGAAAAAACTTTTTACCCGTATTAGATTACGTGATACACAAATCCTATGATAACTTGGAATGCAAGATATTTGCAAAAAGAGTTGTTATTTAAAAAACATATTTTTACATCCCAGTTCTCTAGAAGTCGGATCACCGGAAAATAAATAACTCCAACTCCAGTAGTCTTTGGATCAAGTTAAGACTATTTTCTTTAGTTAGACCTATTTATTTCGTAAAGACCAAAGTTTTGGACCAGTTGAAGATCGTAGTAACTAGTCCCTTATATATTTTGCTAACGGACTGGTGCCTTAACAGTAGCCAATACAGCGGATATCGGCAAGTCTAGAATTTCTGACTTTTCAGGCCAAATAAAATTATTGAGATATTTTGGTTGTAAGAAAATATCTTCACTCTCACTTGAAGAGTCCATTTTCTTGACTGTTTTCATAATTCGTATTTCTTAGCCCCAAAAGAAAACATGGAAGTATCCTTACTGCTCTTGTCCTTAGTTGAATTTAGTTTCTTGTCCTTTCTCGCTAATATTTCATTTTCTTTCCTATTAATTTGTTACAGTACCTCATGTTCTGTTACGACTTTATTATTGAAAGTTATTCTAACCTTTTTATTGACCTAAAAACGGGACTTTGGGGTGTATCTGTGTTTAATAAAACATTTCTTAATAAGCACCAGTTACCCGGAATCCTGCAATAATTTTTTTATTAGTTATGGAAATACGTCTTCCGTGATATGAGCATTAGAGGATCTGAAATAACATCTTTTGATCTTCATCCATATCTTTTTAGCTGGTCCAAAAACACCAACATCGAGAGATTGAAATGTTCGAGATGAATGAGCTTGCAATGTTAACATATGAATATTGTTTTGAATTACTACGCTGTGTACAGTATATTTGATATGACTCCCATGGCCATCAAATAAAAGCAAAATGGGCTTTCTCTAAACTATAAATTCCTTTAGGTAATTTAAAAACCTCTTATCTTGCCAGCAATTTTTGTATACTAGGTGACCAGTTCCATCGGGACCTCCCAAATATCACGAATTGTACAAGTTCTTTTTATTGCAAATAATGACAGGTGGAAATAGTCCGAAAAAGATCCGGAATAAGGTGTTCGTTTATTGCCACTCTGTCCACAGCTCTAAATGTTTCATTGCCATTACCGGGCTGCTTTTGAGACTCTGCTTTTGTCCATTTTTTAGCATGTACAGTCATAGCAATCGACGAATCATAGCCAGTTTATTATTTATTCAGGTGAAAAAAACTGCATAATTTTCTTTTGTGGAATAATTGACACAAGCGGCTTACAGCTTTCTGCTTACTGTAAGTAGCTCAATTTCTTTTGAAAAACTCCTACAAAAATTCTTTTCCTGGGAGTTTCTCTGGATTCTTTGACAATGGATCGGAAATCTTTTTTAACTTCAAGTATTCGTGGACGACATTCAAAATTTCTCCACGAGTAAGTGGGTTATATACAAATGATATAATACTTATATTAAACTAATATTACATAAATAAAAACAAGTTGTCACTTTCTGTTGCTTGAACTAGTTAATTTTCTGCCTAACAAATAATAAAATGTTATTATTCATATTATAATCCCACTTTTCCCCCTTCTGGGAGATAAAACAACCACCCATATTACATAACAATAACCAAAGATTCTGAACTCATATTCTTTTAGCCCTCACCGGTAAGATCAATATAGGACACGTGTGTCGTATAATCCGCTTATTAAAATTCAGGATATATTAAATTACTAACCCAGACCACCGTGTAACCAAGTGCACAACCAACTACCGATTGTATCGAAACTGATCGATGAAGTGCAACTGCTGGAAAATCAATTACGAAACGCATATCATGTAAACTGAGAAGTCAACAAATAAATATGGTAGTAGCATAGCATATAGGTCAGCTTTGTTTTGCCTAAATCAAAAACATTTTGGTAAAGCGCACATTTATTCTTAGTAAATCGATTATTTCTTGTTATGATTTTTCCACCACTATTTAAGTCTAAATTTTGACCCAAACAATAAAAAATATTGTAACCCGATATTCCGTCTTTATCCGGCCGAGGCTACGCCACCATCATAAAGATGACTAATGCTGACGGAATATGCGTATTTGACAAGACTTTTTATTGGATATATGGCCAAGAACTCATGATAAGATTGATGTAGAAAACGTTGAGTTAGTTAAGGTTTAGCTTTGATGCTTACGGTTACGTGATGTAATAGATTTATCGATTACTCGCCTTTTTTTGATTTAATATAATATTGCAGACATTATTTGGTGTTTTTGTGAATAAAAGAATTTAGAATAGTTTACAGTTCAGGTGTCGGGTGAACAAAATTAGTGTTTAAGGATTTTATGTACAGTGTGTTACGAAAAGAAGGTCGGTTAGTGTATTGTTGTATTGGTAAGCTTATTGTCACGTAAAATGGGCAAACGAAAGCATTATTCAAGTGAGTCATCGTCAGACAGTTCTGAAGAAGAAAGTATTTCAGAAGGTAGATACAGGAGTAGAACATCGACGATTAGTAGCAAAAATAAATCTTCAAACAGGGGTAAGTCAAAGAAAAACAATAGTCACAAAAGTACTACAGTTACGCAATGTAGGCGCTCCTTGACACCCCTCATAAATATACGTGCTTCTGAAGAAGTAGTTAACCATAACCACTCTGAAAAAAAAAATTGGTCCGTCCCAACTGTCTACGCCCGGGTCGTCTGTGGAATCGAGGATAGAGCGTTTAGAAAACTTATTGGAAGTTCTTATTAAACAAGGGTCCTCGCGTCAAGACCACCGACCAATAAATTTAAGAAGCGAGTGTATTCCAGAGTTTGATCCGGAAAATGAAAACTTGTCAGCCGCTAAGTGGCTTGACAAAATTGACCAGATTAAAATTTTAAATAACTGGGATGATATTACCACCGTGTATCAAATGCAGAGTCGTTTTTCCGGAATGGCGAAGAACTGGTACCACAGCTTGTCAAGTTACCCAAGTACATGGACCGAGTGGAAGAATTTAGTGGCCAAAAGTTTTCCAGACCATGTGGACTACGCGACGGTCCTACGAAAAATGCTAAACAGGACGAAACATAGGGGCGAAACCATGACTAATTATTATTTTAGTAAAATGGAACTACTCCGGACATGTCAAATAACTGGTCGGCACGCGGTGTCTTGTTTAATTGATGGTATTACAAATGTCACCTTGCAAAATGGAGCCAGAGCTGGCCGTTATGAAACGCCAGAGGCCCTCTATGAAGAGTACTTGTCAACGTTACGTGATGACAAGTTTTCCGAAACTCAAATGGGACATTCCTCAGTTTCAAGACGCTATCCTAAGCCGGAATCAAAACCAGCATTAGATTCGGAGACTCAACCACCTCATTAATAGAAACGGGAAGGATTAAGAGATGTGCAGTGCTACAACTGTAAGTCCAAAGGGCATTACCAATCCAAATGCCCAAAACAACGCATAGAGTGTTCCAAGTGTCATTTATTGGGTCACGAAGCCAATAAGTGCACTGTTGGATATCAATCCGCGTCACGTAAGCGCCCAGATGTGCCATCGACGGGTAAGTCTTTGAACATTTTACAAATACCTAAAATTCCAAAGAATGACGATTTAAATATGTGTTATTTCATTGATTGAGTAATAAACGGGGAACCAATGCGAGGTTACGTCGATAGAAACGGGAAGGATTAAGAGATGTGCAGTGCTACAACTGTAAGTCCAAAGGGCATTACCAATTCAAATGCCCAAAACAACGCATAGAGTGTTCCAAGTGTCATTTATTGGGTCACGAAGCCAATAAGTGCACTGTTGGATACCAATCCGCGTCACGTAAGCGCCCAGATGTGCCATCGACGGGTAAGTCTTTGAACATTTTACAAATACCTAAAATTCCAAAGAATGACGATTTAAATATGTGTTATTTCATTGATTGAGTAATAAACGGGGAACCAATGCGAGGTTACGTTGATTCGGGCTGTGGAGCAGTCACTATTAGAAAATCTGATGCTGATAAGCTGGATTTACGTTACCAGCCTGCAGCCGCTTGGTTACGTGGTTTTGCAGGGGGTACTGTCTACGTGAACACCAAAGTTACGATAAATTTGATTGTCGATTTAGCATCTGCCGAGGTAGAGGCATTAATCGTTCCAGATTGCGTACAAAATATATCTGTAATTGTAGGGCAACCTTTTGTTAATAATGATAACGTCATGGTCGTAATTCACGGCGATCAAGTACGCCTCTTCAATAAAAAATAAAAATTATTTTTCAACCATAAACAATCTACCGTCGAGAAAGGTTAGTTTATTTGCAGCTGAGACAACTGTCATTCCTTCACATCATGTAGGTCACATTGTAGTTAGTAGTCATGAAGATGTAGGGGATATTTACGCAGAATTATCACATAGGGAGGTACCAGGAAAATTCCATATAATCCCGCGTTTCATTATAAATCTAAGTCAGGTTAGTTACGTACCTATTTTAAATTTGTCAAGTCAGGACATATGTTACGAAAAATCTAAAATAATTGCTAGGGGATATACTTGTTACGAAGAAGTGAATGCTCCTTTAGTGTCTGTTCTGAGAACTGAAGTTACGAAATTCAAACCCTTTACGTTAGACGATATTAAAAGCTGTGCAGTGGGGAATTAACTTTACGGTAAATTCTACCACTGGTAAAACACCATACGAGGTATTCTTTGGATACCGCCCACGAGGAATTAACGATTCCTTCCTGACGTCTGAGATCGCATGTGACCAACGGCAAGATCTCGAAACGTTGAGAGAAGAAATCTCTCGGAACATCCTTGATCGGCAGCAATGCCAGAAGGAGTATTACGATAAACGGCATGCCCCTGTTACGAAATTTACGGTTGACCAACACGTGTCGGTTCAGGCAAATAAAACCTCTAATGACGGGAGGAGCAGAAAGCTTGAACCGCGATACAAGGGACCCTTTGTAGTTACCAAAGTACTGGATAACGACCGGTACGTTGTTAACGAACTACCGGGGTCCAAACGATGTAGGACTGCTTATACGGGCATCTGTCCTTCAGACAAGTTGAAAGTTTATACGATGGTTTCGCTTAGCGAGACTAGTGACGAAGAGGACGTTGAATAATAACGTATTCTCGCCCTCTAATGGTGTCATTACTGTTTACTAATTTAGTTGTTTTTTTTTGTATGTTTCAGTTAAGGCATGTTTCACGGGGTCGTGAAAGGCTGTCAGGTAGGCCGACTGTAACCCGATATTCCGTCTTTATCCGGCCGAGGCTACGCCACCATCATAAAGATGACTAATGCTGACGGAATATGCGTATTTGACAAGACTTTTTATTGGATATATGGCCAAGAACTCATGATAAGATTGATGTAGAAAACGTTGAGTTAGTTAAGGTTTAGCTTTGATGCTTACGGTTACGTGATGTAATAGATTTATCGATTACTCGCCTTTTTTTGATTTAATATAATATTGCAGACATTATTTGGTGTTTTTGTGATTAAAAGAATTTAGAATAGTTTACAATATTAACATTAATAACTGTTATAATTTAGCAGTCCAGAAAAGTTTTTGCCTCTAAAAAAATTTGGAAGTGATAACTAAGTACGACATTAATTACACACATTATTTTTTGATTTAGACTAACGCAATATACATAATATTACTTCAGAAAAGGTGAAGTTCGCTGGGTTATATTTTGTCTATAAATGAAAAATTACCAAATCAATTTAAAACCTAAAGAAAGAAAAAAGGAAGGAAGGAAGGATATATCTATATATACAGGGTCCTGCAGCTCACCTCCCGTCTTTTATTATACCTTAACCATTTATTTTAGAAAAAATATTTAAAAGCCACTATATGCTGTTGATTAGAGAGCACATTTTAAAAATATTCTTGATTATACAGGGTGTTACAAAAAATAGTGGCGCATAAGAGTTGTATTTTTTTAAATGGAACACCCTATATTTTTTTACATTTTTGAAACACCCTTTACCTAGTCTACAGACTCCTAGAATAGTATCTCTCTTTTTTTAATAGGTTCGGAGTAAAAAGGTAAAATCGAAGAAAAAAAAATTATTGTCTACATTTAAAATATTTATAAAAATTAGATAAAACATCTTAAAAGCTAAGGTAACCTAGTAGCTTACTGCAAAAGGTTTATAGTTATTCTGCTATGAGTATTATAAGTCTTACTTATACAGGGTGACCCAAATTCCATGTCAAACGTTGCAAAATAAAAAATAATTTTTCTCCATTTTTTCAAATGGAACACCCTATATATTTTTTTTCTGTCCGGTACAGAATTAACAGATCAACATTTTTCATTATTACACTTATCTCAAAATTCCTGAAGGTTTTTGAAATATTCTTAAAAAACTAATGTTGTACTTTGTTTTTCAGTACGATAATTGAATAAACTCAATAGTAATGTGGAAAAATGGAACACCCTATATATATTTTTTTTCTGTCCGATACAGAATTAACAGATCAACATTTTTCATTATTACACTTATCTCAAAATTCCTGAAGGTTTTTGAAATATTCTTAAAAAACTAATGTTGTACTTTGTTTTTCAGTACGATAATTGAATAAACTCAATAGTAATGTGGAAAAATGGAACACGCTATATATATTTTTTTTCTGTCCGATACAGAATTAACAGATCAACATTTTTTATTATTACACTTATCTCAAAATTCCTGAAGGTTTTTGAAATATTCTTAAAAAACTAATGTTGTACTTTGTTTTTCAGTACGGTAATTGAATAACCTCACTAGTAATGTTCATAAGTAAGCACCTTCGCGATTTTGAATAATAAATAGGTCAGCGTAGTTATAGCTATGGGAAAAAACCTAAAATCCCAACATTTTTTGTAATTACGTTTACCGCATAAAATTTGAATTACTGCCAAGAGTTAAGCCGTAAAGACGTTTTACATGCTGCAGGTCTTCCTACAAGTTGCAAGAGACTTGCACAAAGGCATACGCTGACACTTGCAATTGAAATACAACTGCCGCTTTACAGTCTGCAAGACAAATTGCGCGCAATATCTTGCAGGTGCAACCCCTTGCTGCAAGAAACTTGCAGCATGTAAAACGGCCTTAACCTTTATTTAATATTATTGACAAGTGTTGCCCAAATTATTAACTAGAATTTAAGTAGGCCATGAAAAACAAATTGTCTAGAAACTGTCAAACAACTAAAACATATCGGCAATTTACTTATTCGTTTTTTAAGTTTTACAAATTGAAATAATTATCGGATTTTTCATATAGTGGTCTTTACCTTCTACGTAGTTCATTTTTCGTTTGTTTGCGTCACTGTTTAGAAGTTTTATTTGAACGTTCTATCGTCATGGAGTACACCCGCGAAGAACTGGTTGATATGGTTTTTGTGTTAGGAGAATCGCATAGAAATGCCTTTTTGGCCAGTAGGATTTATGCGCAAAATTATCCAGAACGAAGGCACCCAGACAGAAGGAGCATGACGAACTTATTAGAGAGATTTATGGCAACGGGAAATGTAAATTATACAAGACCAGTTAGAAATAGGCCCGTTCGAACGGAAGAAAATGAATTAGCTATGCTATTAGCTGTCACGGAAAATCCTTCTGTTAGCCAAAAAGCAGTCGGGGATGCCGTAGGAGTAAGCGAAAGAACTGTTCAGCGAATTTTAAAGAGCCATAAATTTCATGCATATCATATTCAGTTGCATCAAGAACTCCTTCCAGCAGATTTTGAGAAACGTGTTGACTTTTGTAATTGAGCACAAGCTAAAATTAGGTTAAGCTTTGATTTTTTTGATAAAGTTTTATTCTCTGATGAGGCCACATTTCATAAGAATGGATTTGTAAATCGTCATAACTACCATTACTACGCCGACCATAATCCAAGAATTTTTAGGCAGCTTGATCTACAACACAGATGGTCAGTTAATGTGTGGGGGGGAATTATTGGTGAACATGTTATTGGTCCCCATTTTTTTAATGGACATTTAACTGGAGCCATGTATCTCGGCTTCCTAGAAAATCACTTGCCAAATTTGTGCGAAAATTTGCCGGTTAATCTGAGAAATACAATGTGGTTGCAACAAGATGGTGCTCCAGCACATTTTTCGTTGCCAGTTAGGGATCATTTAAATAATAATTTTCCAGATCGATGGATTGGAAGACAGGGAGCAAGTGCGTGGCCGTCCCGGTCGCCTGATCTAACGAAATTAGATTTTTTTCTATGGGGCTACGTTAAGGAAATTGTTTACAACAAACCTCCAACAACTCCCGAAAATATGCAGCAACGGATTAGAACCGCATTTCAAAGTATTACGCCCGAAGTATTAAGAATAGTAGGAAGATCTTTTCATACCCGTCTTCGTTTATGCCTCGAAGAGAATGGAAGACATATCGAACATATGTTCTAAGTAAAAATTAATTTTAGCAATAATTAGATATTTGTTAATAATGTTAAATAAAGCTGTTACACCTTAAGTCGAGCCTTAACTCTTGGCAGTAATTTAAATTTTATGCAGCAAACGTAATTAGAAAAAATGTTAGGATTTTAGGTTTTTCCCCATAGCTAGAACTACGCTGACCTATCTAATATTTAAAATCGCGAAGGTATGAACATTACTAGTGAGGTTATTCAATTATCGTACTGAAAAACAAAGTACAACATTAGTTTTTTAAGAATATTTCAAAAACCTTCAGGAATTTTGAGATAAGTAATAATAATAAATGTTGATCTGTTAATTCTGTATCGGACAGAAAAAAAATATATATAGGGTGTTCCATTTTTCCACATTACTAGTGAGTTTATTCAATTATCGTACTGAAAAACAAAGTACAACATTAGTTTTTTAAGAATATTTAAAAAACCTTCAGGAATTTTGAGATAAGTGTAATACTAAAAAATGTTGATCTGTTAATTCTGTACCTGACAGAAAAAAAATATATAGGGTGTTCCATTTGAAAAAATGGAGAAAAATAATTTTTTATTTTGCAACGTTTGACATGGAATTTGGGTCACCCTGTATAAGTAAGACTTATAATACTCGTAGCAGAATAACTATAAACCTTTTGCAGTAAGCTACTAGGTTACCTTAGCTTTTAAGATGTTTTATCTAATTTTTATAAATCTTTTAAATGTAGACTATAATTTTTTTTTCTTCGATTTTACCTTTTTTCTCCGAAACTATTAAAAAAAGAGAGATACTATTCTAGGAGTCTGTAGACTAGGCAAAGAGTGTTCCAAAAATGTAAAAAAATATAGGGTGTTCCATTTTAAAAAATTCAACTTTTATGCGCCACTATTTTTTGTAACACCCTGTATAATCAAGAATATTTTTAAAATGTGCTCTCTAATCAACAGCATATAGTGGCTTTTAAATATTTTTTCTAAAATAAATGGTTTAGGTATAATAAAAGACGGGAGGTGAGCTGCAGGACCCTGTATATATATATATATATATATATATATCGAAATATATATATATATATATATATATATATATATATATATATATACATATTTCTCTTATATATGTTTTAGATTTAATGTTGTTAATATGAGAATTTTAAATTGTTAAACATTTTAATGTTTCTAGTATGGATATATTGTTATTAATTCCAATTTGACACGGACTAATCTCAAGAACCATGTTTTGGTAATGTATAATTTTAAGTTTAAGTATATATTTCGATATATATATATATATATATATACATATTTCTCTTATATATGTTTTAGATTTAATGTTGTTAATATGAGAATTTTAAATTGTTAAACATTTTAATGTTTCTAGTATGGATATATTGTTTATTTGCCTTTAAAATATTATATTTCTGACCTACTTTGTTGAAACAAATATGCTACCGGCAAATTTATTACAAACTTGCTGCAATACTTTTAGTTCCGAATAAATAATAATTAACACTTTTAGTATTTTTTAACTTGTTACTAATGATGCCATTCCATGCCATAGTTGTGTAATAAAAATCATTGCACCACTAGTGATATAATCAAGCGCATTACATAACTCAATCAACTTGAAATAACCGATGTAATTTAAAGTATTATTCTGCATGTGGTAGGTAAATATTTTTATATAAACATGTAATAATATTAATAATAATAATTGTATTTCTTCAATTTAACTAGCTTATAGACAAAATACATAAGTAATTGAATAAAACGTCAAACCAATAATTACTAAACTAATTTGTTTAAAGTAATATATACATGTCAAACTCTAAAATAAAAATTACAAATAATATACAAGAATATACAAAAAAAGGCAAGACACTGTGGCACTCCTTGCTCTATTAGTAAAGAATTACTTTTAGCCCCGTTAATTAGAACATATTGCATACGTCTATTCAGGTAAGCCCTCAGCAGCTCCCCTGCCTGTCCTCTAATTCCATATATTTCTAGTTTATACTAGAGAATGTTGTGGTTAACCATGTTAAACGCTCGAGAAAAATCCACAAACAGGCCCGACACATAGAGATTCTTATCAACAGCATGAACCAAAATTTACATGGAGCACTTTTAGTACTACGTGATTCCGTAAAACCGTGCTGAGAGTCACTCAGTAGGTTATTTTTGTTCATAAATGTTAATAACTGATTTTTAATATTTATTTCAAAAAGTCTGGATATACTAGATAACAGGCTAATGAGTCTATAATTTGAGTAGTCATTTTTATCCACCTTTTTATAAAGAGGTATGATATAAAGGGATAAGACTTTTTAAATTGTTTGTATTATGTGATGCACTTCATTACATCAACAATGATGTAGTAAATTTTATTAATGAACTAATGATCAGTGAGGTCACTATGTAAATCAATATGCCAAGATTGTAATACATTTGCAGGTGGCATATTTGTTTTGACAAACTATGAACTTTAAATGACAAATAAAAATAAAGTTTTTTTTTTTTTTCGTTTAAACTGTTGATGTCGTAGACAAAATGTTGTACATTACATGTGCGGTGAAGCATCTTCTAAACTCGCGTGATTACCACGGCTAATACTTATAACTCATCAGTAAAGTAAACAGTTATGGTACTCAAGTCTTAAGCTTATCTTAAATCAAACTCGTTTAAAAACTAACCTAAACACTGCGTTGCCTTAAGATGTTTTAACTGATATTTAACTTACCTATATCTTCTTTTATCTAGCAAAGACTTGTCGTTTATATATAATGCCGGTATAGGCCACCCTTCAACGAAAAGTTGAAAGGAATGATTTCACATCGAATTCTAAAGGTTAACAACAACTTCATCCCTATGAGTTTCCATTAGAAGTCAACGGAAACTGGTAAAATGCCAGCAAATCCCTGGTTAGGAACAAAATCTATTGGCACCCATGAAAAGTAACAACCCTTTTGCACAACCCTATATAAAGATACAAAGGAATTAAAAAATAGATTAAATAGGGACATAGACCTTTCGCAAAAATGATTCTTACCGAAATTCAAAACATAATTTAAACAAAAAATACGACCATAATTAATAAAAGTACAATCATCTTTAATGATAATCTATTACCAGACAATAAGAGACCATACGGAATATTTCATTAAGGAGCTTTCTCACACAATAAAAAACTCCTTAATAAAGGATTGAATTTTGCTATAAACTCATAAAAGCTGCTGCTTTTTAATATATCAACTACGAACATAGAAAGATCGGAAGCTGAAGAGGTTGGGATGCAGTTAAAAACTAGGCTTGATACTTAAACTTAAAATTATACATTACCAAAACATGGTTCTTGAGATTAGTCCGTGTCAAATTGGAATTACTATCCGAAGTTTCTCCTTTGATTGCACGAATCATCTTCAGGGATCTTTACTCCACGTCATCTGAACACTGAATCAGCTCGAAGAGATTCGGGCGGGTTTTTATTTCCGACTTGTGCACCGCGAACCGTGACCCTGTGTTAAGATGGGTTTCCATGTGTGATGTAGACCGTAACCTCTATTGAAATTTATTGTATGTAGTCTTATGAAATTTATTGTAGAATATTAGTATACTAGAATATCAGTATACTAGAACCTTGGTCACCTTTACATTTATAATAGGGCCAGTGGTATGCTGGTGTTCAGCTACAGCAGATTGAAGAGCTGAACATGCCATTGGCCATATTATAAATGTAAAGGAAACCAAGGTTCTTTTAAACATACAAACATACTACGAAAACTTGAAAGGAAGGATGACACATCGAGATCAGCCTTATCCCTATGAGTTTCCATTTAGAAGTTGGAAAACTGGTAAAAAAGCAAAAATAATACTTAAAAATGCCAGTAAAGCCCTGATTAGGAACTCAATCCACTGTCACCTATGAAATGTAACAACCTTTTGGAGCAACGCTACACAAAGATATGAAGTAATTAAAAAATAGATTAAATAGGGACAGGGATCTTGATATTGTTAATTGATATTTCTTATAGATATTCCAAACATAATTTAAAGAAAAAGCACGACCATAATTAATAAAAGGTCAATAATCTTTAAAGATAATCTATTACCAGACAATAAAAGACCATACGGCATATTTCATTAAGGACGCTCTTTCACACACAAGAAAAACCCCTTAATAAAGGATTGAATTTCGTAATAAACTCAAAAAAGCTGCTGGTTTTTAATATATTAGCCACAAACATTGAAAGATCAAAAGCCGAAGAAGTTGGAGTGTAGTTAAAAACTAAGCTTGCGACTTAAACTTAAAAATATACATGTTGACAAATCTACTAAGATCTTACCATCTCTCATACTCTTTCCAAACATTTTAAAAATAATCACTAAAACAATTCAGTATTAGAATCAGTAAAGAATAAATAAAAACATATTTTTGATATTTCGGTTTTAAAAATAATTGGTATAAAACATTAAAAAAACTGGGAAACATTTTTGTTGGTAAATTATTTTATATCAAGAATATTTAGTCAGTTTTTAAATACAATTTTGCTTAGTTATGCCACGTACTACGCCTAAATTAAGAGCCTAAATTGCAGGAATATTAAAGCATAGCCAAGGAAGCAAAATAAAACAAATGCTTATAGATTCGCTACTTTTTGACCGATTCTAAAAATCTAAAAACGGTCATTTATAGAATTTAAAGCTTTATTGGAATGCAATTAAATATTCTAGGGTTTACCTGTTAAATATGTAGATGGCGCCACTTTCGGTTAAAATGGAAGTGAGCAAAACTGTAAAACTTGAGTTAAAAGTTGACAATTGTGTCCCATGCAAGTTCTTAAAATTTCGAATTGACATTTTAAGAAACCAAGAGAAGAAGGCAAACCTTAGTCCGTGGTCGCCCGGTGGTATATACATGAACCTCTAAAACATACAGAAAAATATATCAGGGTCTGGTATGGCCGAACATTCATGAACTTAATGACTATAAAATCCTTCACAAGGGTCACCGGGTATATACATAAGAATAAAGGAACATTCACCGATCGGAATACATGAATCAGGTCTTCAGTAATTCCAGTATTGGTATTTCACATGTCTAGAGAATTCACATCACACCTCGTGCAATACTCTATTATATAAAATCATAGTTTTTAGAATTATCTAAGATATTCACATATCACCGAAGAAACCGTTTTTTTCATCTCTTAGAAAAAAAAGACAAAATTACTTAGGAAGCTTTTTTCCAATCCCTTAAATAGTTTGCGTAAAATATTCATTAGTATTTAATATATTCTACAGCTTCGTTTTAATACAATTATAATTATTAATTAATGTAACATAATAAAATATAGCGGTCATCTTTACATCAAGAAAGCATTGCCAAATATGAGTGTGGAGCAAATTAAAGAAAATTATGCATAATTAATTTAATACCTTCCAAAGCGAGATTCCAACAAAATACCAATGGTAAGATTAATAAAATAATTGGGACGTGCTAAATTTCAGAGCTTTAAATGGTTTCAATTGTGGCAGCCCATAATATTTTAAATCATCAAATGAGTAAACTAAATGTCATATGATTTTAAATAGTCACCTATGTTCGAAAATCGCTCTTGCAGCTAAAACTATATACTCGGGCTCGCTTTACATTTTCGTAGCTATCGAAGAAAACCCAGAAATTCAGAGTAAAATAAATAACAAAAAAGAAAACTTATACAAGAAAGGTCAGTGGAATTGATTTTTGTTAAATCGTGTTTCTTCTGATGTGTATGTTGTTATTTAAATTTAGAATTTATAGTTCTATTTGTGGTCGGGCTTAGTTTAGACGGCTCTGTTGGCGGTTTATAGTTACTAAACATAACTACATTTTTTTGTGGCCTATTTTCTAGCCCATTAGTAGAATAGCACTGCTGGGATCTCTTATCGCTGTAATTTTACTATGATTGGTACTTTTTGGTCATGTGATAATAAATGAATTAATCAATTTCATTGGATACTTCAGTTGGTGTTTGTTATTTTACAGGTAACTTGCAAATGAAAGTACAATTGCTGCGGCCTTTCCTCTGAACAAAGGTTGAAGCTTCATAGAGATTTTTAGTCGCTTCATAAACAAAAAAGGCACATACCTAATGGGTATTATGCAAATAGCTGAAATTTGGAGAAGGCAGTAACGAAGAGCCATTATGGAAGAAGTCCGGATTTAAACATAAACAGGCTTTTTTATGCATACAAAGAAAAATATCAAAATTCATAAACCCACAACAGGCACATGCAAGACGTGTGATTTATTGGCATGTCTTATTAATAAGATTTAAAATAGGTTATGTTTAATCTAACATTAACCTGTAGTGACCTGTTTTACAAAAGGCAACTCTCGTACTACAACTTTGCAGTACACATTAGCAATATTAATAAGATCTACATGTGTATGTGGCACGACGCCACAGCTTCCTGAGGTGGTGATGAGATTGCTTCATGTGGATAACCCCAAATCACGTACTAAATCATTTAATTCACTTTGAACAATCAAATGTGGCTCGCCGGAACTGGGACATGTGGTAAAAGTGAGATCGGTGCACTGTTCTTCTGAGCTGCCTGATGTTGCGTTATCTCCATTATCTCCCAAATCAATACCTTGCCAATTTAAAGGCGCAATAGGCATTGGCAAATTTGCATTATGAGGAACAGGTCGTATGGCAGATTGCAAATCTGGATATTCTATATTGTGCTTTCCCTTTTTGGAATAACCTTCAGTCTTTGTCAGACAAAAATAACAATCGTGAGAATGATTGGTGGGTTCTCGCCATACCATTGGAACTGCAAAAGGCATACTTTTTCTCTTTCCCTTCATCCACTGCACCAATGATACACTTATCTTTATCCCTAATTAACACACCAAAATATTTAAAGTAGGCTTTTTTTACATTTTCGGAAAATGGCCTGGGTTGTGATTTCACCAGAAATATAACAAAATTTGTCAGGAGAAATTTTGCAACTTCGGCGCGTTTGATTCGACATTCTCGTCTTCACATACACTTGCCTATCGATACACAGAGAACCACTCAATTCGAAACTCAACAGAAGAGTGATGTTTAACGTTCATTTTATGTCTAATGTTGTAAACAACCCAGTCTAGGTAATTTTTCCGTTGTAAAATGGACCCATTTTAGCCGCCCCACAATAACATTGTTTACCTGCCAATAAAAAAGGTTTTAATTAGGCTATTAAAAAATGGTAGGTATTAGGGCTTTCTGAATATTTTTTTTATTATTGGGAAGGTATTTCCATTGTGAAAATAATGAGCCGGTCTGTGTTAGAAAAATCTTGTCGGCCAGTGTTATAGTCAGTTCTGTTTGAAGTTTTGGTGCGTCGAAAAAGGGATAAGCTTTAATTGTTTCCTCGAATTTTTGTACAGGAAAACAGTTAATATACCGGCCATAATTTTCTGATAAAAATAAGGCTTGCTGCGAGTAAGTGCCCTTTAAAGGTAAATCGCTCTTTCGCTTGAGAAATGATAATGTCACAAACTTCTTTTGCTCCGCGAACAAATTCCATATTTGAAAATTCGGTGATATTGTTTCTAATTTGTGTTATCGGGTCTTCGAATGACACTATGTTTTTATTGGCCAGAACAGCATCAGTTTCTCTTTTTTCAAATTTACCAAATAAAAAAAATCAACATGGGGCATTATCTTGTAAAATACGTTTAGCAATAAAATAAAACTTTTACTAGTACGTATTGGTACAAACCTGGGTAGTTGCAGCAACATTTCTATGTTTATTTAAAATTGACTGCTTTGTTTCTATTATAGCCTCTCTGTTTTCAAATATTGTTCAAACAACTCTGGAATTAAAATTCCATCTTGTCCGAGTCCGGCGCGGTAAACGTTTCTTAACAATTTCATCCAATATTGCGTTTCTATGAGGACTGTTTAAAAAAAAAGTACAATCCCTTGTAAATTTGCAAAGAAAATCCAGACATTTTTGTTGCAGAAATAGCATTTAACATTACGAAATTTAATTAATGCGTGTACGAAAGCAGCGTGTTCATAAGTTGTTTGACAATTGTTTGAACCCCTTTGAGCGACTCACTCATGACTGCTGCTCCATCAAGCAATAAGTTCGTTAACATGTTTTTCAAGTTCCCTAAAAATAACCGAATACAGGGATTTTGCATCGTGATCTGAAGGGGCTAAACAATCCCAAAAACGTTCAACTGGCTTTCTTTTTACTATATATCTAAAAACCGATTGCCATCTGAAAAATGTTTGACACATTACTGGTCTCGTCATCTATCGCAGATAAATAATCTGCTTCTCTATTTTCTTTTAAAATTTCTTCTTGACAGATACTAACTAAACATTGTAAAATTTTGTTTTGGATGGTTTTTGAGACCTCTTAATAAAACTGATGCTTTTTCTTTTAAAACACTGTCGAAGTCCGCACTTAAATCAATTAGTGCGAGAAAAACTCCAGGATTAGAGGATGAAGACCGGCTTTTACTGGACACAGACTGAACGATGTTTAAATTTGGAGTAGGTCTTCCAAATCTCTTTATCTCGATCTTATATCGGCGTGAGATCGACTACCTAACGGATTTGCTAATAGACCCTCGATTGAATTATTCAATATTAAAAAAGAGTCACAAACAAAAAAGTAATCGTAAAAAAGACGATAAACGCCCCCGTCAGAACTTCGAAAATCCGTAATGATAATGATTTCCGATCTAATAGAACCAATAATATTTAACATAATTTAATCATGTGGTTCCAAAACGCCAATGTGATGTATTCGATCGGTTTGCCATTTTGGTGCACACTTGGGCCGAAAACCCGAACTATTATACACTAGATGACTGCAGGCGTGGGAGTCGGTCGTAACACTTAGGGCAGAAAGCTCAATTAAAGTTTAGAATGTTTAATGGAATATCAAATTTGACAGCGAGTTTCTAGATCTCTATAATCTTGTCAAATCCGAAAGTTCGGTTAAATATTCTAAACAGCAATTAAGTTTTGTGCAACCGTCTGCCAGTGTTTACCACTGAATTATATGTTAGAACCGATCGGACAGCGCGAAGCGGAAAGTTAAAATAATAATAAGTTATGTCAAAAAATGTGGTAAAAAATTTAAAAAATATTTTATTTTCTTTTTTGGTTAATTTTTTGGGAGTTGTGCAAACCTGCAAACCTAAGATAGAGCCTCCACTGGTATTTCTATTAAAACCAAGCTGTAGAACATACTAAAAAATTATGAATATTTTTACGTAAATTATTTCTTAAGGAATTGGAAAAAAGATTCCTCATTAATTTTGACTTTTCTTTTAAGATTAGAAACAAACGGTTCCTTCGGTGATATGTGAATATTTTAAAGAATTCTATGATTTTGTAATATAATATTGTACAATGTGTGACGTGAGTTCTCTAAACACGTGAAATACCAATACTGGAATTACTGAAGATCTGATTTACGTATTTCCATTGATGAATACTCCTTTATTCTTATGTATATACCTGGTGAACACGGAATAATGTACGCCTGCTTTTCTTGTTTCTTAAAATGTCAATTCGAAATTTTCTGATCTTGTACAGGACACGGTTTATCAACTTTTAACCGAAGTTTTACAGTTGCATAACTCCGTTTTAAACGGAAGTAAAGCCATCTATGTATTTCTTCATGCATACCCCCCAATGTATAATTAAAAGCATTCTGATAAGGCTTTATATAGGCATTTATTTTATTTTCCTAAGTTGGCTACGCTACAAGTATAGATGCAATTTCGGCTCCTAATTTAGGCGCACTAGGTAGCGTAACTAAGCAAAATTGCATTTAAAATAAAAACTGCCTTAATTTTCTTGATGTAAAATAACTTTTTAAAATTGGTATAGAAACATTTTTTTTTCAATTTTTTTATTGTTTGAACCGAATTATTTTTAAAACCAAAATAGTAGCAATAGGTTTTTATTATTTTTTTATAAATAATGAATTGCTTCGAAAATTTTTGGAGTAAAACCACACAAAATTGTCAAACTTGTGCTAAAAGTTTACGTATAGTATCCAATACATGCTAACAATATTTTGAAAAGCAAAGAAAAAAGGGGCGCACATTAGTCCGTGGCCACCCGCTACAGAAGAAGCAATAAATCCGCTTTTATAAGGTGAAGGAAAATAGGCACAATATTTAATAAGCGCAATAAAAGTTATGGTAAAAACAAAACCTGGTGTTTTTTCTAACAGGAATTGGCGAATTTGGCGAATGAAACTGTTACTAGAAACACCCGTTTTATATTAAATCTAACCTAATAATTCTGTCAGAAAAATTAGGAACTGGACAACATTTAGCAATTTCGAGGCCAATTGTAACACTGACATTTCCATTTATTATAATGTTTATGTAGCAACACGGAAGGTAAGGAAAACGTCACTGTGCCGGAAGTACGCAGAAGTTTTCAGATAAATTAAGGCAACGACATTTTGAATAATTTAATATATTTGTCGCATTTTAATAATAACTGGCTGGCTCGGCAGATCTATCCTATTAGATGGCGCGATGAGTTTCCAGTAAAATTATTGAAATATGGGCGCATTCACTACATCGTCCGGAAATGTTATTGAAGAAAAACGTATTGGGTTTATAGAAAAAATGCGCAATAAAGCAATACAAAAAATACCGTTGAAAGGTCTCGGTAACCAGACGATCATTTAAAAAAAAAATCACGTAAATTGGTGCAGTATAGCTATCTCACGAACTTGCTGAAAATCTGGCTTAGTGTTTGAAATATATAGTATAAACAAACTGTGCTCTTATAAAGAGCTTTACAGTAAATTGAGCATCAAAATAGAAACAAACGAACTGTATGGCATACTCAAACAAATTCCGTAAAATTGGGTAGTTTTGCTAAACAAATCATAACCTGACATCCAAAGAAAAGATATTGCACGTTTTTGAATAAAAATTTATGACTATATACAGAGTTATATTTGGTTGATATAGAAGTTTTGAATTTTAACATGTTTTATCTATATTATTTAAAGTAGTATTAGTAATCTAACAGTCTCACTTTAAAAATCATCAAAGTGCTTAAACATGTTTTTGTGCTAATTTGTTGGTTTCCTTGTAGAAACCAGAGCTACTAGTAACTTATTTTGAGAGTAGGACATTTGTTTGCTATTTCCTAGTCAGCGTAATAGCAACTTGAGTTTTAATTTATTGCACAATATTCGTTTCGTGGAACTCAAAACATGTTTATTTTGCGCCATCTCCTTTCTAGAGCTTCTAATTCAACGTAAACTGGCATTGTGAGTCTTAGAACTTACAAGTTTGCTAGCTTATTCTGAGTACGGTTTCTATCTACCGCTTGAAGATAATCCTTGGACAGCGGTAGGTAGTTTTCCTTTTTTAAAGTTTCTGAACTTATCTCAACGTATGTTAAAAGGTCCACAACTACTGCTGGTAAGATCTTGATAGATTTGTCAAGATGTATATTTTTAAGTTTAAGTATCAAGCTTAGTTTTTAACTGCAATCCCACCTCTTCTGCTACTGGTCTTTTTATGTTTGTTTTAAAAACCAGCAGTTTTTTTGAGTTTATAGTATTTCAATCCTTTATTTTTTCTTGTGTGTGAAAAAGCGTCCTTAATGAAATATTCTGTACGGTCTTTTATTTTGTGATAATAAACAATCTTTAAAAATGGTTAATTATGGTCGTGTTTTTTGTTTAAACTATGCTTTGAATTTCTCTAAGAATTATCAGTTTTGCGGAAGATCTGTGTCTCTATTTAATATATTTTTTAATTCCTTCGTATATTTGTGTAGCGTTGCTCAAAAGGTTGGTTTCTTCTCATGGTAGTAGATTTTATTCCTAATCAGGGCTTCACTGGCATTTTTAAGTATTATTCTTGCTTTATTACCAGTTTCCGTCAACTCATAGGGATAGGGTTGTCGTTAACCTTTATATTCTCGATCTGTAATTCTTTCTTTCAACTTTTCGTGTTTTTTTTTTCGCCTAGTGGGGTGTGTGTGTGTGTGTGTGTGTGTGTGCGTAATACTGTAAATCAAATATCAGTTAAAACATTTTAATGTAACGGAGTGTTTAGCTTAGTTTTTAAGTGAGGATAAGTTTCAGTTATCACTTTGGAGACGTTAACGGCGAGATTGTCCGGAGAGCGATTTAAAAAACTCCCGGTCACCCCGATTATTTTTAATTAACTCTAAATCTATCAAATTGTCTTTAAACTTTAGAAATGCATCATTGATATAACTGGTGCCAGAGGGCTAGGAGACTACTTCTGATATCACGAGATGACCTTTTTATTGAAGCTACCCCTTCCTACTTCTGCCACTTAGCGGTCAATTCGCTACTATTCTACGTAGAAACGGGAAGACAAACAGGATATAATTCAGAAACAACTATATAGGCCTCACACGTTTACAGTATTTGGTCCCTCTCTAGAGGGACTATGAGTGTTTGGGTCTCTCTCATCACCCCGAAACACAACAACAAAATCGAACACGTGAACCACTTATGTCAAAAACACAGAGGTCTGCCATTGACAGTCTGTCCTAGAAAAATATTTTAAGCTAGTTCGCCCCTGATCAAGCAGTAAAGAAAATATTTAAATTCCAGCAAATGTAAATTCTATTTGACGATCCGTGCCATTGGCCAGTGGCGTAACACTGAAGAGATCGGATAATGTTTGTTATTGTTCGTTCGTGTTACTTGATGGTCTATTATATATATATATATATATATATATATATATATATATATATATATATATATATATTATTTATATCATATTATCTTCAAATGTGAGATTTTCTGCACTTTACCAACAAATATATATTTACCACGCATAGTACGAAAGCTTACAGAGCTAAAATCAATATTCAGTATTTTAATCGTATGCAGTGAAGATCCCTGAAGTTACCTCGTGCAGTCGCAGTCGATATGCCTGAAAGTAATTTCAATTTGATAGGGTCTAAAACCAAGAACCATGATCTCTTATTTACCAGGCTTTTATAAGCCTAATTGCTGAGTGCGTTTGTTTGTGTGCCTGGTTTAAAACTTAAAACGGATTTTTTACCCACTTCCATATAATCGATTAACTTAAAATTGGGTATGCGTATACAGTTCGCGTAATAATATAATTTTAAATTCGCGCGTATAAAAAATTCAAATGGCTCCTTCAATACGGCTGACAAGTAAAGTTATTTGTGATCCGATTCGTGTAAAAATTAGTATCTTGAAATATTTAAGAGAACAAACAATACATTTTTATTCAACATTCAGACATTAAAAATTGCAGGATGACGGACTGATTTTGTACACTGTGCAGATGTGGCTAAAAATTGGGAACTAGGGTATTTAGTCAATAATTAAAAATTTAAAACGGCGACAGACGATACATTTCATCATTTTTGAATATTTCACTGAAAATTGTTATTGAAAGAGAGTGCATATTATGATTTTTTTACATTTAAAAACGAATTTTGTGATTTGTGCAGATTACACTGATTATTTCCTTTCTATCAATTTTGACTAATCAGGGAAAATTTCCCTGACATAATTGCAGGTTTTCCGGAAAGAAAAAAATCGTAAAAATATCTTTTAAGGCTCACAAGGCAAGTTAAAATGACTATGACCCAATTATATTATGTTTTTTAGTTTAATAAAAATATTGTTATATTTAATATTATAATACAATAATTATAATTATAATTATACAAAATAATCTTATATCCCTTGTGTATCTAATTGTTCTTATAGAAATTTCTAGGAAATTTGTCTAACAAATAGCATTCGCGCAAGTGGAAAAATACTCGTCATTGACCCGGATTGTTTAAAAAAAATTACTCGTTTTCCCGAATGTTTCCGGAAAATTTAGGTGTATTAGGGATATTACCCCCAAAAATCTGTATCTGGGGATATTCAGTAATGCAAATTATAAGTTAGTTTAGTCAACATGTGCGTCTAGCTTTTGCTGTGGGTACCATCGCCTGATGTTAGTTAGATGTCTTTTTACTTCCCTCGTAAAAGAAAGTATTGTAATCGTGAAAAAAATCACCCTCCGAGATTTTTTAGATCTTCACGTTTCAGGGTCTCTAGATGCCGAAAATCATGTTTTCTCAATTCCGTCGGTCTATCTATCTGTTCACGGTATAGCTACACAAATACTTACCCGATTGATTTCAAATTTTGGTCAAAAATTAAGGGTCATACGGGGATGACCCGGTAACATTTTGGTAAAAATTCAATTTGGCGAAACAAAATGGAGGCCTGGTGAAATGTTAAAAAATTGGGTTATTTAGAAATTGCTTATCCAATTTATCTCAAATTTTGTCTCAAACTTTGTCTCGTAATGATCTTCACAATATTGTACTTGTTATGCCTCAAAACGAGTAGCTGCCCGCACCCTCTCAAGGGTCCCACCAGGCGCCTGCGCTGGTGCAGTAATATAAATAACAATTATTTAGGTTTGGGTGAAATATCTGAAGGTCTGGTAATTGATGTCTTTTAGTTAAACAAGTCAAAATAAAAATTTTAAATTTGGCACACCTAAACAGCAGGCTAAATATTTCTTTTTTACTTCCCTCGTAAAAGGGAAGTATTTTAATCGTGAAAAATTACCCTCCGAGATTATTTCAGATCTTTACGTTTCATGGTCTGTAGATGCCGAAAAATATGTTTTCTTAATTCCGTCGGTATACCTGTCTGTCTGCTCGCAGCATTGCTAAAAAACTACTTACCCGACTGAATTTAAATTTTTGTCAAAAATTAAGGGTCATATGGGGATGGAACTAGTAACAGTTTGGTAAAAATTATGGCGAAACAGAATAGCGACCTAGTGATAGAGTAGTTAATAAAATATAGAGAGTTATATAGAGTTAATAAAATTGTGATAATACCTTAGAATGGCGGAACAAAATGGCGGCCAAATGAAATGTTTGTAATGGTGAATAAATTCACCATCTCTCGTATTACATATCTTCACATTTTAGCATCCCTAGATGCCTAAAAAATATGTTTTATCAATTCCGACGATCCGACTGTCTGTCAATATCCGGCATAGTTTAAAAACTAGGTACCAGATTGATTTCAGATTTTAGTCAAAACTTAAGGGTCATATGGGGATCGCTTTGTAATATTTTGGTAAAAATTCAATATGGCGATACCAGATAGCGGCCTACTGAAAAGTTAAGAAAATATTACTAGAAAAACAAATTATCCAATGTGGCTCCATACCAAGTGTTACAACAGAATAAACTGGTGATATTTTGGTATGAATCCAAGAAAGCAAAACGACATGGCGGCCTATTAAAATATTTGAAATGTCAGCCTGAAAGAACCACTTATTAGAATAATTTGAAATGTCGTGCAAGTATTAAGTGTGATATAGAGATAAATTAGTTAAATTGTGATACTATGACGAAACAAAATGGCGGCGAAATAATTTTTAAATCTTATTCAACTGACTTAATATTTTGCAGAAAAATTAAATGGGATATAGGGGTAACTGGTACAAACTGAACATGACATAACAAAATGGCCGTGTGTGTCAATGTAAAAACTACTTATTGAATTTAAATTAAAATATTGGTAGGAATCGAATATGATGGAACAAAATGACGCCCTCTAAAAATATTGAAAAATACAGTTTATGTGTTTTACTAAATGACTATATGCTAAATTGGTTTACATTTCACTATTCCGAATAAAATGAAATAGAGAGAAAATTGTATCGATTTTTTTAAAATATTTTGTGATTGAAAATTTTAAAATTATGTCTGACCGTCATCTTGTAAAAAAACATTAAAAGGAAAGAAGAGTCGAATGGAACATTTTTTGGAAGGTTCTTTTAACCATATTGCATCTTCAAAATAAGGGGGGATAAAATTACCCATTTTTAACTGACGACCATTTGTGAATGTGACAGAACCTAAAAAATGGAGAGCAGAAATTCTTGAAAACTTACAAATCTCAAATATTTTATTCCTCACCTGATTCTGGATTGAGATATTCGTATATATGTACATATTGTAATACAGGCTTGTAGACAATGGAATATTATATGTAAAATTCCCTTATAGAATTGCATTTTCTGTCTTTAAATTAAATTATTTACAATGTTTCGACTAGCACTATGTCTCTGATCATTACAATAATGTTTCAAGCAAAACATGTTTCAGTTTCAAAGTTAGTCACCAAAGTGTGAAATGTCTGAGCGAGAAAGAAAGAGTATCGCGAAATCTGAAATGCTGATACTGGGCTTGCGAAACACCCGAATTTTATATTCGACGAATACCTACTTTTTCTTTAAATTTTCATTTTTTCAGTGTTGTTCCTTTTGAATATTTTTAAATTGGTGGCCTCCCATACGAAAAATAACGGTTTAGGTAGAACTAACTAGTAGTTAACCATAATAGGTAAAGACATTTTTCTGCAAGAGCACCGATTAGACCGTTAGCAGCAGTATACAAAAACAAAGATGTTTCAAACATTAGTACCGAAATACGCTGGATGTTCGAGTAGTTAAGCCAAAAGTCGCACTTAGTTACGTCATATTCAAAACCAAACTTACCCACCCAACTAACTAAACTACTACTATCAACTAAAATAGTCTCCTGATGTATCCCTTTTCAGAAAATCTGCTTGTTTAAAAATGTTCAAAAAAATACGATATCCTTATTCGATTCTGTGTTGTTTATTTATCGTGATCAATATTCACGCAATGCTAATAATATCCTTCAATTTATAACGTCTTTAGCACAATGGGGGGTATGTTTCGAAGTAATACTTTTACACTGGGTCATTTTTTTATTGCAAAAACAATCGTCCTGTTTATCTGTTAAGCCGACGATTTCTCAAAGTAACAATATATCGATTGAAAAATTGATGAAAGCTTACACTGCCTATAATAAATTGCTTTTTTATTGGACACGCTCATTGTTTTAAATGTTCGGCTTTCTCGAAGAGGTCATTTGTAAAGATCATGATTATATCATGATCATGAATACCGATGTTTTATTTTTTATGCTGATGGGTGCGATACTTGATAGGGAATCAAAAATCGGCCTTCGTCACATATTCTTGGCCAACCAATTCTCATCGATTGAGATGCCGACTTCACTTGTTCGATTTATATGCTGTGCACCTGTTGGAAAATTGTATGAATAATCGCGATAATCATGGCATTGTAGACTCTTGTCTTAAGAATAATTAGCCAGATAAAAATCGGTTTATTTATTAGTATTTATTTTGTCTATTTAAACTGATAATTTCCTAGAAAGAACACATATTTCCTTAATACCAGTAGAACTAAGATAAAGGAGCCAGTAACTATACTTAAAATTAGTGTTGCTAGGTTTGTTATAGTAAATTTGGGGGCGGTAGATAAAAAAAAACGGGATTTAGTGTTATAACTAGGGACAACCAATAAAAAGTAGTTTTTTTATATAAAATTAGTGTTGATTTCTAAGATTTAAGGGTCAAAATTCTAATGATATAATGCCAAATGTGGATAACCTTGAATGTTTTTAAAATACTGTAAAAATAAATTACTTAAATATTTTTCGTTGAGAAAAGGATCCATCACCAACAAAATTTAAATTTAGAACCGAAGCTTTCACAGCTTTGGGCAATTAAGAAATCTTGATTTTTGGGATTAGACTGTGTCAAATTGGAATTAATATCCGACATTTCGCCTTCGATTGCACGAGACATCTTCAGGGATCTTTACTCCACAGATTCAGTGTTCAGATCTAACCTCGTCTAATCTCAAGAACCATGATTTTTTAAAATTTAAATTTGATTGTATGTAATATATATTTATTACAATAACAAAAAAATGTAACAAATAATTTAGAAAAATATTTTCATTTTTTTTAAGCTGTTTGTTTTTTCTATTAACGGTAATTTATTATATCTATTTTTTATTTCTTCTAGCTGAGTGAGCATGCAGAAATTCAAAGTGAACTCAATCAGTGAATGATCGAGCGAGGAATGAAATGAGCGAATTTGAGCAGCAATGATATCAGTGGCGGCTAGCGGGTGAAAAAGTAAGTGAAGTGCAAATGAAGCAAGAAAATATCGCAATCATTTTTTTTCCAGAATTTTTTTTATATGTGGAAGGGGTAGAATATTTTTTTACGACTTACCTAAATTTTGTATACTAAATCAATTCTCCTATACTTTATAGCAGCAAATTTATTTATAACATCCTCATAAAATGGATGAGTTGCCCTAATCTACTCCAGAAATTCCTTTTGAATTGAAATATTGCCTAGAGAAGTAAGTCTTTCTTGAGATATTGTAATTCTTATAAGTTTTTACACGTTTGAGGCAAGAAGAACTTCTTTCCATTGAAGCACTTGTCGACGGTATTGTCAAAATAAGGGAAAACACTTTATATGCTTTGGTTAAAATATCTTTATTTTCATTAATTTTTTTCACTTGCTCTTGCAGCGATATATTCCAATTATTGTCATCGGCAAAAAAAAGACCAAGCTCATTTTTGAGTCGTTGAATTTTGAAAATATTTCCCCACATAACTGTAACAAATTTTCAAACGGGCCAGTCGGCCTATTTCCAGAATCTGCCAAAGATAAAAATGTAAGTGAAAGCTTAGTGTCATTTCCATTAAAATATCGTCCAATATTTCATAAAAAAGGGTTCTATACTTAGCCCTAATTTTTTCAGGTTAAAGCTTAGCAAGCTCACGTTTGTAATGATTTATTTCTGTAATAGAATTTGCTTTATCAAACATGGTATTAAAAAAATGTTCATTTCTTTTTTTACAGAGCGCTTCACGACAGCGTGTTATTTTGGATATGGAAAAATGAATGTCAAGCGATTTTTTTTGAAGAACGTCAAATAGTATGTCCGTGATTGAGAAAATGTCATTAAACACTAATTCCAGAAACGTGAATTCAAAATCGTTCATCTCACCTAAAAATCCTTTCGCAAGGCTGATTGATTTTTCATCAGATTTGTCACGGTTTGTAATAAATTCAAAGACGTCTTTTAATTTATTCCAGTTTTGAGACTTTGCTGCATCATAAGGTTAAGACGATGCGCAAGACAATGGACAAACACAGCCTGCGGCGCTTTTTGTTTTTTTTTTGTAGGCCAGTTAGATGGCCAGACAATACACTTGGGCCGTGGTAACATTGTTCTATTAATTTATGTCAAATTGGTCCAAAATTTGATCCAATAGAAAATATAAATTCTCCGACGTTCTACAGGAGCTGACATTATACTGTGTGTTCATTATTTCATTTTTTACATCATCATTTAAATAATCAGAAATGCATTCAATTATTTCGTTATGAATAGTTTTCGAGTTACCAGTAAAAACATTTTTAAAATTTTCGTGATTATTATTTAGTTCCTGTGAACTTCTCGATATTAATAAACCTAAAAGCTTTTTAAAATTCCCTCTATTTATTGACTCGCTGCTCTCATCATGACCGTGAAAGACTCACTCTTGTTTTGCAAAGTACAAAACTGCGTCAATACCAAGCACATAAAAAGTCTAATTAATCGGACGTTTTCGTTAAAATGTATTTTATATAGTTTAGCATTTTCTTTTAAAGTGCCAGCTATAGTGCTTTGATTTTATATAAATATTTTTAGCATTAATTCGCATTTTAAATGCTCCGCCGAGTCTTCATGTTTATGTAAAGACCTTCATATATTTAACATACCTGCAAATCCTTCCTTATTTCATACTGAATATTTATTGGAAACTAGTAAACAAGGCCAGCAAAACAATTTTTGTAATATTTGACTACTACATAACCATTTGTACGCCGAAAACCAGGATGACGATTAAAACTCTGATCTTGTCCCTTCCTTCGATTAAATGGAGTTTCCAACAAATTGCAAACCACATCCGTGATCGGATTCATCAATAATGTAAATTAATAAACCTGACACCAAATAAAGTTGTAACAACACCAGAAATAAATATAACACAAAAAACTCAAGTAAACTGCAAAGGAACCAGTTTGCAGCGAAATCCGCGAAAATAAAAGTAAACAACCACCCCAAACTAAACGACACGTGCGTGTAGTGTACTGCCTTAGCAATTCACCGTATGTGAGCGTTGTATGGCGCTGTTTCTGAAAACCATTATAAAAAAATTTAAAACAAGAGCTATACAACAGTGTCGTGGCCAGCTTCTAATAGAGGCGACAGGATAAAGTAAAACTACACTGAAATATGTTTTAAATAAAATATATAAAGACAAGCAACGACCGAAAAAAACGTCATTGCATTATTTTGGCTCGCTATTCGGCAGCTTTTTGCAAATACGTCGTTAACGACTGATGATGCATTTTATTTTGTATCACTTGTCTATTTATAAATATTTATAAATTTATTTAATTTTAACACAGAGGGCGCTAAAAGGTGCAAGGGCGGGGGGCAGTCGACCCTCTTCACCTACAGATTGGCTACGGTATCACTTGCCTCTTTATGAATAAAGTTTATTTTGTCACAGGGGGTGCGAAAGAGCGGGGCTGTCGACCCCTTCCGCTTCCTCCTTTGGCTACGCCACTGCCAGACAAGTATATCTAGTTATTGAAAACATTCAAACTTTACAAGCCAAGTACATTTTTTTTGGGTCAATTACATTATTTGGAAATCGTCCCTTTTTAGTGAAAAGGCCTGATAAAATAAAAATTGATAAACAGTTTAAAACCCTTAAAAATATTATTCACATAAATTGATATCATAAAACTCTCCAGAGAAATTAGCAGTTAAAATTTTATAAACCTATATGGTATTTTGTAGACACTACATATTTTAATTTTATAATAATATAAAGATCGGCATTTTGATATTTGAAACGTACTATAAATAATATGTGATTTCCACATTACGCTTTAAAACTAAAATTGGAAAAGCTCGCAAAAAGTATGGAGGAATAGAAAATGGTCATACTGGAGACCAGCTTTGATAACTTAATCATTAGAGCTACCTAGATTAACAATAATTGTTAATAGGTATGCCTATTTGTTGTTATAATATAATTACTCTTTTGAATACAATGCTGTTATGTATGTTGTTGCGTGTTGCAGGGAGTTTCGAAAAATGTTTTTTTTTTATTTAGGTGGGTACTATTCCATTACAAATTACTTAGCCCATGAAATTTCCTAAAATCTTTGGATATTTTAAAAATCATAATAAATCTACAAATTTTAAAATCTGTGTACAAATTCTGGAGTTATCCGCCCAATACTTTGCTTACAATACACTTTTTTGTTATTCTGATTTCTTTATTGGGTCCATTTACTTAGATGAATTATAATTAAGATATCTAATCTCTTCTTTCTTGTAGCACATTATTTTAACTCATTTAACAATATTTGAATCTGTAGAGTTCGGTTTCAGCTTACAGGGGTCTTTACTTTTTATCGACGCTTCTTCCGGATAAGATTTCTTTATATAGTCATGAGATCTTTTGGAATATTTTAGGCCTATTTGTAATGCAAAATGAAATAAAACGTATATACAATATGTATATCAAGACTTTATGTAGGTTGAATCATACACCTCAAAAGTTTTATCCATACTTTTTCATATCATGTTTTGTGCAGTATATTTAGATTCTCTAAGTGCCAAATATCTAAATTATAATGATCAGCTGTTTCAATTTTATCTGACATTCTCTATTTACTAACGGCGCCATCCTAAACTGTTAGCTAAGCTGTTTTTTATGAACAAAATGACGTCCTGTTATTTTTGTTGATCATTCCTCTAATATATATAAGGTGCCAGCATGTCAGGATTTGTTTTTTGTTGGGTTCCTATGTCCAGCCCTCTAGGTGGGCTAGCAATTGGATAATACTTCTGATAGTTTTTATTGTAAATATGTTATTTTTCCATATTCTGGTTTGTTTTATTTTAAAACAAACAGTCGTTTGTAAGATTTTTCGGAATATGATATAGTTTTGAGGTACTTATCCAGAGTTATATTTAAGGTTTTCTTGATAGACCGGATTTCGGCACGGTGAGGTTGAAGAAATATATTTTTGATTTTACGTTTTTTAATTTTACTTAATTAGCAGAAACTGATGTAAGTAAGACAAAATTCATTAATTTTTATTCCTGTGCGCTTTTTGAACTTTAATTGTCACATATGTATTTACATGATGAACTTTCGCCGGATGTTTGATGGTAATAACCTTAAACTATATGTTGTGTGTTTGAATGTACTGTATATGTTATATTATCTTCTTTTTCTTTTTATATTTAACCAAAATTTGAAATTTTCATTTTTCTTATCCGTCTTTAGTACTTTAACTTTTTCAAAAACCTATTTCTAACAAAACTACATTCTAAACAATTTTCAAAAAAGAAGAAACAAGCATTAAAGGCTGTTAATTTAAATTTTTAAATTAACAGCCTGTCCTTTTTTCTTCAATCCATTTTAGCAATTAAAAATCGTTCCTCTGTTCCTAATTGAGTCATAGTCAAAGTTTGTAGGAAAATTACGCCATAGGTATTTTTAAAAAACAGCAAAATATAACAAATGTATTTTATTTGTGTACCTATAAACTTCAGCTTGAGAAAACAATTGACGATATATGTGGAAGTACTATGTTAGCCGAATCACATTTTTTATTAACTATTTTGCTATTATGTTGGGTACCCTATTTCTGCAAGAATATTCGGTAAAATTTTAGTTAAGTTTACCGTGGTCCATTTTGATGATATTTGTCATGTAAGTACATTTTATTGTACTAATTACCCACTTGAACTCAGATTTTCTCGTTCTCAAGTTACCATCAAAATCTAAAAGTTGTTTTTTTTCTTTTCGTAAATATTTCAGCAAATTCTGTTCAAAGTCGAGATAAATACACACATTACATATTTTTTTTTTATTTTTTATAAAAAAGTACCATTTGAAATTAGAAGGTTACACTGAAAATTAGCAAATCGTGGCATACTTGATAAAAACTTAGAAACTTTTGTAAAGAAAAAATCAAAAGTTTTAAGTTTTTAATAGAATATATCGCGATAATTAAAAATATGTGTGATTTTTACTTTCTGATTGAGTTTTGTACCGATTATGTTTAAATTTTGCCAACATATTTGTGAAAAGAATGGAGAAATAATAAATAAATAAATGAATACACATTTTATTTCCAAAAGATATTTTACAAATGTATGAAATTCATCAATTATGATATAGGTGGTGTTGACCTCTGTACTCCAAGCCATAATATTAAATAACAGAAACTAAATCATATACTAAACTAACACTGTAAAATAGTGCACATAAAGTCATAATTAAATTAAGCATCATTATAGAGACCAATATTTATCAATAGAATAACACTTATTGGTAATTAAAAAAGATTTCAACCTATTCTTAAAAAGATTAAAACTTTTAGAATTTTTTACATTTTAGGGGAGTTTGTTGAAGGCTGCTCTTCCGAAATTATGAGGAGCGCTTCTACTTACATTAAGTCTATTGAAAGGCATGCGTAGGTCATTTCTACCTGGTGTACCGTGATTGTGAACACTACAATTCAAAGGAAACCTTTCTTTATTGAAGAATATAAATTTGCGGAGCTCATATATGAGGATGCTCGAGAGTGTGAGTATACCCATGTGTCTAAAGCGTGATATACAAGTTGTACTATAAGAAATACCAAGCGTACACCTCAAAACTCTCTTAAGCCGGCATCATAGTGAAGGCGAAAACTTACAAACGCATTATATACAGAAAGGAGGTCTCTTTGAGGAAGAACCACTTTAAGATTTCTTATCAAGTATGATAGACTGTTAAGTTTTGAGCACAATAAGTTGCAGTGTTCTTTACAATTTAAGTTAATCTAGTGTCAAACCTTTTATTCTCATTGACAACCTTCAAATCTGAATTGAGGTTCTGTCAATTCAGAACATTATGAAATTTTAAATATGTAATGTTTGAGCTATTGACCATTTCGGATATACTGACAAAAGAAGGTCAGTCACAGAAACATACTGCCGCATGCCGTCGGTCACTCATACAACATTTAATCTAGCCCAAGGGCGAACCTCTCACCTCATAAGCCTCTAATTTCTTTATTAAATGATGGTGGCTTATACAGTCGATTGCCCTGCTAAGATCGCCAAAGATCTCAGCAATACTTTATAGACTTTGCGTACGAATAACTCAAGAACGAGACGCGGCTAAAAAGATCTGACTTCATTGCAATGACGTTTTTTTCGGTCGTTGCTTGTCTTTATATATTTTATTTAAAACATATTTCAGTGTAGTTTTACTTCATCCTGTCGCCTCTATTAGAAGCTGGCCACGACACTGTTGTATAGCTCTTGTTTTAAATTTTTTTATAATAGTTTTCAGAAACAGCGCCATACAACGCTCACATACGGTGAATTGCTAAGGCAGTACACTACACGCACGTGTCGTTTAGTTTGGGGTGGTTGTTTACTTTTATTTTCGCGGATTTCGCTGCAACCGGTTGGTTCCTTTGCAGTTTACTTGAGTTTTTTGTGTTATATTTATTTCTGGTGTTGTTACAACTTTATTTGGTGTCAGGTTTATTAATTTACATTATTGATGAATCCGATCACGGATGTGGTTTGCAATTTGTTGGAAACTCCATTTAATCGAAGGAAGGGACAAGATCAGAGTTTTAATCGTCATCCTGGTTTTCGGCGTACAAATGGTTATGTAGTAGTCAAATATTACAAAAATTGTTTTGCTGGCCTTGTTTACTAGTTTCCAATAAATATTCAGTATGAAATAAGGAAGGATTTGCAGGTATGTTAAATATATGAAGGTCTTTACATAAACATGAAGACTCGGCGGAGCATTTAAAATGCGAATTAATGCTAAAAACATTTATATAAAAACAAAGCACTATAGTTGACACTTTAAAAGAAAATGCTAAACTATATAAAATACATTTTAACGAAAACGTCCGATTAATTAGACTTTTTATGTGCTTGGTATTGACGCAGTTTTGTACTTTGCAAAACAAGAGTGAGTCTTTCGCGGTCATGATGAGAGCAGCGAGTCAATAAATAGAGGGAATTTTAAAAAGCTTTTAGGTTTATTAATATCGAGAAGTTCACAGGAACTAAATAATAATCACGAAAATTTTAAAAATGTATTTACTGGTAACTCTAAAACTATTCATAACGAAATAATTGAATGCATTTCTGATTATTTAAATGATGATGTAAAAAATGAAATAATGAACACACAGTATAATGTCAGCTCCGACAGAACGTCGGAAAATTTATATTTTCTATTGGATCAAATTTTGGACCAATTTGACATAAATTAATAGAACAATGTTACCACGGCGCAAGTGTAATGTCTGGCCATCTAAATGGCCTTCAAAAAAAAAAGAAAAAGCGCCGCAGGCTGTATTTGTTTATTATCTTGCGCATCGTCTTAACCTTATGATGCAGCAAAGTTTCAAAACTGGAATAAATTAAAAGACGTCTTTGAATTTATTACAAACCGTGACAAATCTGATGAAAAATCAATCAGCCTTGCGAAAGGATTTTTAGGTGAGATGAACGATTTTGAATTCACGTTTCTGGAATTAGTGTTTAATGACATTTTCTCAATCACGGACATACTATTTGACGTTCTTCAAAAAAAATCGCTTGACATTCATTTTTCCATATCCAAAATAACACGCTGTCGTGAAGCGCTCTGTAAAAAAAGAAATGAACATTTTTTTAATACCATGTTTGATAAAGCAAATTCTATTACAGAAATAAATCATTACAAACGTGAGCTTGCTAAGCTTTAACCTGAAAAAATTAGGGCTAAGTATAGAACCCTTTTTTATGAAATATTGGACGATATTTTAATGGAAATGACACTAAGCTTTCAAGACTGTGAGAAACTTACATTTTTATCTTTGGCAGATTCTGCTAAGTTTTCCGAATATAGTTTAAATTTTCCGACTGGCCTGTTTGAAAATTTGTTACAGTTATGTGGGGAAATATTTTCAAAATTCAACGACTCAAAAATGAGCTTGGTCTTTTTTTTGCCGATGACAATAATTGGAATATATCGCTGCAAGAGCAAGTGAAAAAAATTAATGAAATTAAAGATATTTTAACCAAAGCATATAAAGTGTTTTCCCTTATTTTGACAATACCGTCGACAAGTGCTTCAATGGAAAGAAGTTCTTCTTGCCTCAAACGTGTAAAAACTTATAAGAATTACAATATCTCAAGAAAGACTTACTTCTCTAGGCAATATTTCAATTCAAAAGGAATTTCTGGAGTAGATTAGGGCAACTCATCCATTTTATGAGGATGTTATAAATAAATTTGCTGCTATAAAGTATAGGAGAATTGATTTAGTATACAATATTAAGGTAAGTCGTAAAAAAATATTCTACCCCTTCCACATATAAAAAAAATTCTGGAAAAAAAATGATTGCGATATTTTCTTGCTTCATTTGCACTTCACTTACTTTTTCACCCGCTAGCCGCCACTGATATCATTGCTGCTCAAATTCGCTCATTTCATTCCTCGCTCGATCATTCACTGATTGAGTTCACTTTGAATTTCTGCATGCTCACTCAGCTAGAAGAAATAAAAAATAGATATAATAAATTACCGTTTATAGAAAAAACAAACAGCTTTAAAAAAATGAAAATATTTTTCTAAATTATTTGTTACATTTTTTTGTTATTGTAATAAATATATATTACATACAATCAAATTTAAATTTTAAGAAATCATGGTTCTTGAGATTAGACGAGGTTAGATCTGAACACTGAATCTGTGGAGTAAAGATCCCTGAAGATGTCTCATGCAATCGAAGGCGAAATGTCGGATATTAATTCCAATTTGACACAGTCTAATCCCAAAAATCACGATTTCTTAATTGACCAAAGCTGTGAAAGCTTCGGTTCTAAATTTAAATTTTGTTGGTGATGGATCCTTTTCTCAACGAAAAATATTTAAGTAATTTATTTTTACAGTATTTTAAAAACATTCAAGGTTATCCACATTTGGCATTATATCATTAGAATTTTGACCCTTAAATCTTAGAAATCAACACTAATTTTATATAAAAAAACTACTTTTTATTGGTTGTCCCTAGTTATAACACTAAATCCCGTTTTTTTTTATCTACCGCCCCCAAATTTACTATACCGAACCTAGCAACACTAATTTTAGGTATAGTTACTGGCTCCTTTATCTTAGTTCTACTAGTATTAAGGAAATATGTGTTCTTTCTAGGAAATTATCAGTTTAAATAGACAAAATAAATACTAATAAATAAACCGATTTTTATCTGGCTAATTATTCTTAAGACAAGAGTCTACAATGCCATGATTATCGCGATTATTCATACAATTTTCCAACAGGTGCACAGCATATAAATCGAACAAGTGAAGTCGGCATCTCAATCGATGAGAATTGGTTGGCCGAGAATATGTGACGAAGGCCGATTTTTGATTCCCTATCAAGTATCGCACCCATCAGCATAAAAAATAAAACATCGGTATTCATGATCATGATATAATCATGATCTTTACAAATGACCTCTTCGAGAAAGCCGAACATTTAAAACAATGAGCGTGTCCAATAAAAAAGCAATTTATTATAGGCAGTGTAAGCTTTCATCAATTTTTCAATCGATATATTGTTACTTTGAGAAATCGTCGGCTTAACAGATAAACAGGACGATTGTTTTTGCAATAAAAAAATGACCCAGTGTAAAAGTATTACTTCGAAACATACCCCCCATTGTGCTAAAGACGTTATAAATTGAAGGATATTATTAGCATTGCGTGAATATTGATCACGATAAATAAACAACACAGAATCGAATAAGGATATCGTATTTTTTTGAACATTTTTAAACAAGCAGATTTTCTGAAAAGGGATACATCAGGAGACTATTTTAGTTGATAGTAGTAGTTTAGTTAGTTGGGTGTGTAAGTTTGGTTTTGAATATGACGTAACTAAGTGCGACTTTTGGCTTAACTACTCGAACATCCAGCGTATTTCGGTACTAATGTTTGAAACATCTTTGTTTTTGTATACTGCTGCTAACGGTCTAATCGGTGCTCTTGCAGAAAAATGTCTTTACCTATTATGGTTAACTACTAGTTAGTTCTACCTAAACCGTTATTTTTCGTATGGGAGGCTACCAATTTAAAAATATTCAAAAGGAACAACACTGAAAAAATGAAAATTTAAAGAAAAAGTAGGTATTCGTCGAATATAAAATTCTTTCCAATTAGAGTTCAAACAATCAACAACATTACTGTAAAAATAATTGATCAAGACGGTCACCTTAGAAATTTCAGAAACGAAACCATTACCGTAAGATTACATTTAAAAACTAACAACAATGGTTATTAGATATAATAGACCATTTGTATCTAAATTTGAACCTATTACCGTAAGTAAATCTTATAAAAAAGAAAAACTTATCCACAAAGTTAGTAGTTCCAAAAACATCAAACGGTTAACAACAAAAAACCATCAGTTTCTGAAATCGTTGGGTTTTAAAGTTTTAAATAATGGATATTTTAAACGTTAATGAAAGTTTATATGTTGACAACTCTGTAATTGGCTCCGAATTACATACCTATCAACCATTCATTTCTTCAAGATTTGATTATAATGATAAAATACGTATTCCAATCCAAGAATTAGACACATACACATTACCTTCAGAAAGTATTCTATATATAGAAGGAAATCTCGCTAATCAAGAAGGAAAATATACAGAAAAATTAAGATTTGTCAACAATGGTATTGCGTTTTTGTTTCGAGAAATACGTTATGAATTAAATGGAGTAACTGTAGACTCTGTAAGAAATGTTGGTTTAACATCAACACTCAAAGGATATTTATCTTTTAATAACAATGAAAGCGTAAAGCTTCACAATGCTGGGTGGTTTCCCAACAGAAATGAAGCAGACAGAATTTTGGTAGATAATAAAGGTAAATTTAATGTATCGATACCCCTAAAGATGCTACTTGGATTCTTCGAGGATTATAAAAAAATTATTTTAAATATGAAGCAAGAATTAGTACTCATCAGAGCAAGTAATGATTTAGATGCTGTGCTCTTTATAGATGATACGGAACCCAAAACATTAGAACTTCCTACTCCAAAAGTCACGATTGAAAAATTATATTGGAACGTGCCACATATCGAGGTAGATATTCCTCAACAACTTGCCTTAACGAAAATATTAGAAACAAACAAGGAAATATTGTTAGGATTTCGAAGCTGGGAATGTGTTGAATATTCCGAATTACCTGAAGCAACGCGTCATACATGGCCGGTAAAAACAACTAGTAAACTGGAGACGCCCCGTCATGCTGTTATTGCCTTCCAAGTAGATCGAAAAGGAAAATTAATGTCCTTTACATGAGTCAATTTGATAACGTTGACCTAACAAACATAAGAATTTTTTTAAATTCTGAGAGATATCCATATCACGATTTATATTTAAATTTTAAAGAAAACAAATTTTCTGCTCTATATGAAATGTTTGCCAATTTTAGAAATTCTTACTATGGATTGACAAGTGAACCAATTTTTGCGCCTGAAAAATTTAAGACAACTTCGCCTATTTCACACATTGATTGCTCTCATCAGAAGGAATCGCTTCAAAGTGGTTCTGTAGTTATAAGAGTTGAATTTGAAACAAATGAAAATATTCAAAAAAATACCTCTGTTTATTGTCTCATCCTCCACGATAAAATATTTAGCTATAATCCTCTAACAAAAATAGTTAAACAACTTTAATACGCATGCGTCAGTTTTAATATTTATAGCATGACACAAAGAAATTTCTTTCATTATGGATTATATGCATCGGTTAATCATTTTTCAACACAAATTACAAGAGTTAAAGAAACAGATAGAAGAATACCAATTAAAATTTGAAATGGTAAAAAAATTTCACTATTTAAAGATATGAAAGTAATTGTAGATATACAAGGATTTAAAGTGGAGAACAATAAGTTAATTGTTAAAGAATTGGCAGCATACGATGGGTTTAAAATCAGCCACCACATATTTAAAGCGCCCTTTCCTATGAATCATTTACCATCAAAACTATACAGCAACGCTATTTGGCTAATGAACAATCATCATTGTATCGATTGGGATGAAGGATTTACTCCTTATCATAGATGTCGAGATGTTATCAGAAATTTAACCGAAAAAGTCGACTTTATCTATGTTAAGGGTGAAGAAAAGGCGGAGTTTGTCAGAAAATATTCTCAAAAACCAGTTATTGAATTTGATGAACAGCCAGCTTTACAGAAATTGGAACCATGCTGCTTTTATCATCAGAAAAATCCATGTTTTTGTGCATTAGCAAATGTTTTTCATTTGTATAACTATTTTTTTATGAAATAAAACGATTCGTTTTAAAATATATTTGTTTTATTGGTTAAATATTCCTTTATACATAATATATGTTCGCTTAACTCTAATTGTTTTAAATCATGTATAAATTTTCTTTCATTTTTACTTTTAAGAAAATCTATACATGCCTTAGCAGCTAGTTCACATAATTCTGCATGTTCCATATAGTGCAAATAAACAGTAATGTTTTGAGCTTCACTGCTTTGTCCGTCAAACGCAAAAAACTCAGAGCAAGCTTTAGACATTATGAATTCTTCATACATTTCTCTAACAACTTCCTCCATGATTACACTAAAAGTTCTTCCTCTTTTAAAATGTCTTTCACTAGAACGGGATCTTCAATATATTTTTTCAATTTAAGAAGATGATAACCAAATCCCAATCCCCTTATGTCATGAATAAGTTGTATTAAATCTAATGTTTCACAATATTTGTCACATGCAGATGCAGCACTCGCATACTCATTCGATAGTTTCTCGTAATAATGACACCATTGTGGTCTGCTTTGCATAGAATCCTGACAATAAGAAAATGATAACAAGTAGAATTCTTTACTTAACTTTTTAACAGCTTTCACTAACTTGCACATGACCACAACACCTTTTTATAGATCGCGGTGGTCCATCTATACAGTCACCCTCTTGGTTATGATGAGTATAACACGGTAAATTTAACTGTAATTTCTTGTCACGTCTATAGCGTTCTGGTAGCTTTTCCCAAATTTGTAACAACTCCACTGACTCTACAAATCTTCTTAAGTAATTAAGAGGAATATATTTTAGATCACCCACCGGAATGTCCCACAATGGCGCCGTTAGTGCTAAACAAATAACTTCACCAACACGTTCAATAATATCTTCGGTAGGTACTGTATTCAACGAACCCATCTGACTAAATTTAAGAGATGAAAATGAATTGATCTGTTAGGTTGGCTGCTAGCGCTTAAATAAAACATCTCCCTCCGGATGCACACGTAAGAGTGGGGAAGACCAATCAGAATCAAGCAGAGTCAAGTAGGCGTGGCAGGGACAGGCGCGGGAAGTGGGAGACCAATGAAAAAAGTGGTGGGGGGAGCGAGACTAACCCCCCAATCCCCTCTACTATTACTTATTATTGGAACCATAATATGTGTGTAGTAAAGCTTCCTCCTCCTCCCTTCATGCTTTTCACATTTAAAAAATAAAAAATCAAATTGCATTGATAAAAGAGTTTCAGTAAAATAAATAAATTAAAATACAGCATTGAGTTTTTAAGTATTCCGATCATAAGAAGCGTCTCCCCATTTTATTTAAAGCTGTCAAGAAAAACTTGAATTATTTGGTTAAATTGTCATGGTTTATCTGAATCGATAAAATAAATTATAAATAGTAGGTCTTTACGACATCGGGAAGATAAGTGTTAGCTATGTCATCCATTGTAAATTATACCGTAAAGTTGTCACCACGAAATGCAGCAAAAAGCAGGTAAAAAATTTCTACGTTAAAAAAATAAACGGTCTTCAGGTATTTTAGCGCAATACCGAAGCGGTATGCCTTACAGCCGAGAAAAATTATGTGTTTGGCACAAAAATGAAACGTACCCGTGTAAAGGTAATTTTGGCATATAAATCAAGAGTTTTGGTCGAGTCGAATTCGACTGTGGGCAGCTTTACGTTATGGTATGAATTTCCGCTTGATACCAGAACGTACTATATTACAGATATAAAAATGTATCTTAGGGTACATTAGGAGGAGAAGAATTAAAGTAAATTCTTGAGCAGTTGTAATATTTATTAAACTTTGCAAAACCACTATACAATATATCTCTTAAGAATTAAACAGTTTCCACATACGCAAATGATCATTCTAACAGAGAAGCTTGAGGCGTATTCACGTAACAAAATTTAGAGCTGATTTCAATTTTAGTATTAGCCCAGACAAATTAGACTTTTGGTTTCCGTTTATTCCGAGAAAGTTAGAAATGATTTTATTTTACTTTGGACATTCCAAATAGGAGTAATATAAGTTTGCGACGGTTTCTGAGGTAAGCTAAACTTTTGGGAGCTAAAACACTGCGAAATGTTGGCACTTTTTTCAGATTCTAGCTTATAAAATCCCAAGGGTGAATGATATAGAACATTCCTCTCTAATCTCTAATCAAAATTAAATTATGACTGGAATAGCATTAAATTTGATTCAGCAGTTTGGTCGTAATCGGCAATCAAAACTGAGCAATTTTTTTTTCGGCTGAAAAATGCGTTATGCTTACATTCAAATCCCTGAATAACCTAAAAACGACTAGTCCAAATGTAATACGAAAATTCTAGGACATCAAATTTAGAGAGCATCTAATATTCCCATTTGAACGCATAGATACACGCAAAAAACAAAACTAGTCGTAGCAATCATTTTTCGTTAAATGGCTCTTCTCCAGTCTAATGACGTTTGAAATCATAATCACTATACATTCATCTGGAAAATCGAATTTCTATGAGCCAAAAAACTAAATATAATAGTAAATGAATTTAGCAATCAAAGTGTCGTGTTAGAACCCATTTAGATATGTTATGATAAAACAGGGGCTCCCATTCGAAGCGGGAAGGGAAACCACTATGAATAAAAGGAAGCATGAAAAGATCCTGGCAGTTTATTTATATAATATCTAGAGAAAAAGGGCACGACCGGGCAACTTTTATACCGAGTTTTAAAAGTTCTGTAATTCTAGTGTACCAATCGAGACCGTGACAATATGGCCCTCGGAAACCTAAATTAAAAATTTACATTTCTTCACATAAGGCCAACTCTTAAAATTATTAAATGATCATTCTTAATGTTGAACTATTAGTTTAAAAAATAATACGTGACTCAATTTCTGTAAAGGGTCATACTTCACGATATGAGTACACCAAGCACGGAGGGTCTACATTCATCCAACCTCGATACCCAGACCACCCCAGCTCTCGTAAATAAAATGTAGAGAACCACATTGAACGATGAAATTACATACAAATTCGATTTTTCAGATGGATGAGTTTGGTTTCAAACGTTATGAGATTGCAAAATAGCCACTTAGCGGAAAATGAGCGTTACGACTCCTTTTGGTTTTTAAGTGTATTTATGCGCAGGATTTGATGCTCTAGAACTTTCGTATTTTACATTTTTCATTTGGAATAGCCGTTTTTGAGTCACAGGCATTTGACCAATAATTCTGACTAAACCCCTGAACCTGACCATGTTTAAGGAAGTTATTCGACGCAGAATTTTTGATTTTCTGTGTGTATCTATGCCTATGAATGACAAAATAATTGGGATGTAAATGCAAAATTTGATGCCCTGGAACTTTCGTATTTTATATTTTTCATTTGGAATAGTCGTTTTCGCGTTTGAATGTGAGCTTAATGCCTTTTTCAGCCGAAAAGAAGAAGAAAAAATGCCTATTTTGGATTGCTGATTATGACCAAACTGCTTAACCAAATGTATAGACTAGGAACACATTCACGCAGAATTTAGTGGTTGTTAATTTTGGTAAGAATCAAATTTTCTGTACCATGCATCCTTTAGATGTTATAAGCCAAAAACTGAAGAAATTGCAAAAATTTCGCGGTCTTTTGGCTCCCAAAAGTTTAGCTCGCCTCAGCAACCGTTGCAAACTCATATTACTCTTATTTGGAGTGCCAAAGTGAAACAAAAATATTTTCAGCTTTCTGGTTTTAAGAAGAAACAACTTTTTATTGATTATTTTTGTCTTGGGTCTTCTATAAACCATTCGGACTGCGTGTTCTTAAAACTAAAATTAATACTAGTATTAAAATTTGGTAGGTGAATTAGTTTTAATATTTGTTATTTTCACTTCATATATTTTATTAAATCCTCTAAAGAATTTACTTTAGTTTTATTTAAAATTGTTAATAAATAAAATCCAAACAGAACATTCGGTATATCATTGCATACCTGAAGACCGTTTATTTTTTTAACGTAGAAATTTTTTACCTGCTTTTTGCTGCATTTCGTGGTGACAACTTTACGGTATAATTTACAATGGATGACATAGCTAACACTTATCTTCCCGATGTCGTAAAGACCTACTATTTATAATTTATTTTATCGATTCAGATAAACCATGACAATTTAACCAAATAATTCAAGTTTTTCTTGACAGCTTTAAATAAAATGGGGAGACGCTTCTTATGATCGGAATACTTAAAAACTCAATGCTGTATTTTAATTTATTTATTTTACTGAAACTCTTTTATCAATGCAATTTGATTTTTTATTTTTTAAATGTGAAAAGCATGAAGGGAGGAGGAGGAAGCTTTACTACACACATATTATGGTTCCAATAATAAGTAATAGTAGAGGGATTGGGGGTTAGTCTCGCTCCCCCCACCACTTTTTTCATTGGTCTCCCACTTCCCGCGCCTGTCCCTGCCACGCCTACTTGACTCTGCTTGATTCTGATTGGTCTTCCCCACTCTTACGTGTGCATCCGGAGGGAGATGTTTTATTTAAGCGCTAGCAGCCAACCTAACAGATCAATTCATTTTCATCTCTTAAAATTAGTCAGATGGGTTCGTTGAATACAGTACCTACCGAAGATATTATTGAACGTGTTGGTGAAGTTATTTGTTTAGCACTAACGGCGCCATTGTGGGACATTCCGGTGGGTGATCTAAAATATATTCCTCTTAATTACTTAAGAAGATTTGTAGAGTCAGTGGAGTTGTTACAAATTTGGGAAAAGCTACCAGAACGGACGGATGGACCACCGCGATCTATAAAAAGGTGTTGTGGTCATGTGCAAGTTAGTGAAAGCTGTTAAAAAGTTAAGTAAAGAATTCTACTTGTTATCATTTTCTTATTGTCAGGATTCTATGCAAAGCAGACCACAATGGTGTCATTATTACGAGAAACTATCGAATGAGTATGCGAGTGCTGCATCTGCATGTGACAAATATTGTGAAACATTAGATTTAATACAACTTATTCATGACATAAGGGGATTGGGATTTGGTTATCATTTTCTTAAATTGAAAAAATATATTGAAGATCCCGTTCTAGTGAAAGACATTTTAAAAGAGGAAGAACTTTTAGTGTAATCATGGAGGAAGTTGTTAGAGAAATGTATGAAGAATTCATAATGTCTAAAGCTTGCTCTGAGTTTTTTGCGTTTGACGGACAAAGCAGTGAAGCTCAAAACATTACTGTTTATTTGCACTATATGGAACATGCAGAATTATGTGAACTAGCTGCTAAGGCATGTATAGATTTTCTTAAAAGTAAAAATGAAAGAAAATTTATACATGATTTAAAACAATTAGAGTTAAGCGATTGCTAATGCACAAAAACATGGATTTTTCTGATGATAAAAGCAGCATGGTTCCAATTTCTGTAAAGCTGGCTGTTCATCAAATTCAATAACTGGTTTTTGAGAATATTTTCTGACAAACTCCGCCTTTTCTTCACCCTTAACATAGATAAAGTCGACTTTTTCGGTTAAATTTCTGATAACATCTCGACATCTATGATAAGGAGTAAATCCTTCATCCCAATCGATACAATGATGATTGTTCATTAGCCAAATAGCGTTGCTGTATAGTTTTGATGGTAAATGATTCATAGGAAAGGGCGCTTTAAATATGTGGTGGCTGATTTTAAACCCATCGTATGCTGCCAATTCTTTAACAATTAACTTATTGTTCTCCACTTTAAATCCTTGTATATCTACAATTACTTTCATATCTTTAAATAGTGAAATTTTTTTACCATTTCAAATTTTAATTGGTATTCTTCTATCTGTTTCTTTAACTCTTGTAATTTGTGTTGAAAAATGATTAACCGATGCATATAATCCATAATGAAAGAAATTTCTTTGTGTCATGCTATAAATATTAAAACTGACGCATGCGTATTAAAGTTGTTTAACTATTTTTGTTAGAGGATTATAGCTAAATATTTTATCGTGGAGGATGAGACAATAAACAGAGGTATTTTTTTGAATATTTTCATTTGTTTCAAATTCAACTCTTATAACTACAGAACCACTTTGAAGCGATTCCTTCTGATGAGAGCAATCAATGTGTGAAATAGGCGAAGTTGTCTTAAATTTTTCAGGCGCAAAAATTGGTTCACTTGTCAATCCATAGTAAGAATTTCTAAAATTGGCAAACATTTCATATAGAGCAGAAAATTTGTTTTCTTTAAAATTTAAATATAAATCGTGATATGGATATCTCTCAGAATTTAAAAAAATTCTTATGTTTGTTAGGTCAACGTTATCAAATTGACTCATGTCCTTTTTTAATTTTCCTTTTCGATCTACTTGGAAGGCAATAACAGCATGACGGGGCGTCTCCAGTTTACTAGTTGTTTTTACCGGCCATGTATGACGCGTTGCTTCAGGTAATTCGGAATATTCAACACATTCCCAGCTTCGAAATCCTAACAATATTTCCTTGTTTGTTTCTAATATTTTCGTTAAGGCAAGTTGTTGAGGAATATCTACCTCGATATGTGGCACTTTCCAATACAATTTTTCAATCGTGACTTTTGGAGTAGGAAGTTCTAATGTTTTGGGTTCCGTATCATCTATAAAGAGCACAGCATCTAAATCATTACTTGCTCTGATGAGTACTAATTCTTGCTTCATATTTAAAATAATTTTTTTATAATCCTCGAAGAATCCAAGTAGCATCTTTAGGGGTATCGATACATTAAATTTACCTTTATTATCTACCAAAATTCTGTCTGCTTCATTTCTGTTGGGAAACCACCCAGCATTGTGAAGCTTTACGCTTTCATTGTTATTAAAAGATAAATATCCTTTGAGTGTTGATGTTAAACCAACATTTCTTACAGAGTCTACAGTTACTCCATTTAATTCATAACGTATTTCTCGAAACAAAAACGCAATACCATTGTTGACAAATCTTAATTTTTCTGTATATTTTCCTTCTTGATTAGCGAGATTTCCTTCTATATATAGAATACTTTCTGAAGGTAATGTGTATGTGTCTAATTCTTGGATTGGAATACGTATTTCATCATTATAATCAAATTTTGAAGAAATGAATGGTTGATAGGTATGTAATTCGGAGCCAATTACAGAGTTGTCAACATATAGACTTTCATTAACGTTTAAAATATCCATTATTTAAAACTTTAAAACCCAACGATTTCAGAAACTGATGGTTTTTTGTTGTTAACCGTTTGATGTTTTTGGAACTACTAACTTTGTGGTTAAGTTTTTCTTTTTTATAAGATTTACTTACGGTAATAGGTTCAAATTTAGATACAAATGGTCTATTATATCTAATAACCATTGTTGTTAGTTTTTAAATGTAATCTTACGGTAATGGTTTCGTTTCTGAAATTTATAAGGTGACCGTCTTGATCAATTATTTTTACAGTAATGTTGTTGATTGTTTGAACGCTAATTGGAAAGTATAATATAGGTAATGGTGATTCCACTATTTTATACCCTGGTGGTACCGTTGGAAAAAATTGGTGAATTATGTGAACTGGTTTGCCATTGTTAAATGAACCTACACAAATGTTACAATCAATACAAATAGCATTAACCTTGGAAATATTTACAACATTGTCAGATTCACTCCATTCATGAGGCTTAATTTTCCGTTTATTAAAACCTAAAAGGTTTCCTATTGAATCATCTTTTGTGAAATCAATTTCTTTACTGCATTTAATACTGCATTTTAGGGTATTGAGATTTGTCGTTAATCTAAACGAAGAGGGTTCTATAGTAAAAATTTCATGCAGTTTGTTATTTATCAATGTACTTAAGTCTTTTATGTCATAAGTTCCATCCGGAATAACAATCACTTTACCATCTACGTAAATTTTATTGTTTCCATCCTCTATATTAGGGATACTCATAAATGACTCAAAATCAGCTAAACCTAATAAATATTGCTTGTCGTCATCCAAATAGATGGGAGGATTAAAATCAGATGATAAAATAGAAGAATTCCCTGTAAGCGTAAATGTTGTAGACATTCTGTTAATTTTTAAGAAATGCCGTAATAATTTATTTCATGTGCTTATATAGAAAACTAAGAGCTAGCTGTCCACAATTATAGTTATTAAATTTTTGTTTGACCTCATAGGTGTAATATATATTTACACCCTTACTTGTATTAAAATATTGGATCAACTCAAGAGGTGGTTTGAGATTACCATAACTATCAAAATACACGACATCTTTTTGCTTTTTTATGTAAGCTACCCAATGAGAACCATCATTTTTTTCACTATCCAAATTAACAATACCAGTTTCTTTTTGTCTAATTTTTCGCGGGAGATTATCACGCATAAAAACACCTCTAAAGTTAGGTATCTCTAAAATGTTTGCATATTTTATTATATCAATATTTGTTAAAGCTCTTTGCGGAAACTTTATTTGAGCTTTTTTTTTAATGTTTTTTTTACGGAGCCCCCTTTATAGGGCTTAATGAACAATCCTTTTCCTCTTCTATATGGCTTTACAAATAGACCTTTTCCGGCTGCAACGTTTTCCATGGCTTTGTTATGACGTTGAGTTTCTTCAAGCAATTGTCTTGATGCTTTTACATCATTAACAGCTTTAGCAATTCCGGCTGCACCACCTCCCAATGCACCGAGGGCACCCAAAATTGGAAGCAAAAGAGGTAAAAATCCACCAATTTTTTTTGGAGTTTTTATAACGCGTTTTTTTATCCTGAGTTTTCGTTTGGATGTCTTAACACCCATACCAAACTTTTTTTTTCCTTTCATAATACCTGTAACCATCAAAGCTGCAGTTTTTTCACCCAGCGATGAATCCTTAGCCTTTACTCTTTGCCAAGCCTTATCTGCTAAAATCTTATCTGCTTCGTGTCTGTTTGATAAATTGTTAGATTGCGAGTACGCTATGTCATGATCTTTACAAGCATCGTCTAAAGGATTTATGCCACTATCCCCCCTACTTAATCTTTTTTCCAACTTTGTTCCCGGACCGCAATAGTTATAACCAGGAATGTGTAGTTCAACAGGTAGACTATTAATAAGTTTATTTACTAAACCCGTACCTTTCTTCTTGCTCTTCTTATTGGATGTAATCGAGTAAGGGTTGTGTATGATCATTTTATAGTTTTTGTAAACTGAGTCGATAGAGCTGCTCGTCTTCTATAAATAGTAAAACGGGCAGCAAATTGACTTGGCTGTTTTTTTTTTATAAATACATATTATTTAGAATGTTATGTCAGTTATTGCTGACGATGTGGATTGAAAAGCAAGCTTTTTCTTTACCTATTAAAAACCATGATGAAAAAATCTTAAACAAACCATTTAGAAAACATGGCGATCTCTTTGGTGGTGAATCAAAGAGATGTCTTGTTGTAGGAGCATCAGGGGTTGGCAAAACGAACTCCATTCTCACATTACTTGAACATCCAAACGGAATAAGATTCGAAAATATTTATTTATACTCAAAATCGTTACATCAACCCAAGTATGAGTATTTAAGAAATTTGCTAAAACCTATTAAAGAGATTGGTTATTTTGAATATGACAATGATGAAAATATTATATCCCCTCACGATATTAAACCAAATTCAGTTATTATATTTGATGACATTCCATGTCAGAATCAAACTGTTATAAGGGACTATTTTACATTTGGGAGACATAAAAATACGGATTGTTTTTTCATTTTTCAAGGTTATTCATCAATTCTCAAGAGGCTTATACGTGAAAATGCAAATCTCTTAATTTTATTTAAACAGGACCTAACTAGTTTAAAACACATATATAATGACCATTGCATGATGGATATGACATTTGAGAAATTTAAAGCTCTCTGTGAACACTGTTGGAAAGAAGACTACGGTTTCGTTGTAATCGATAAGGACTGTCCCTTAAATTCTGGCAGATATAGAAGCAGGTTCGATTCATTCATACACTTATAAACATGGATAAACGACTAGCAAGAGAGTTAGTTAAATCAAGAAGAGCAGTAAAACAAAAATATCAAGCATTAAAGTCAGAAGCCTCAATGACTCAAAGCCAATTAGAAAAAACGTATCAACCGATAACACAACCACTACAGCAATTAATTTCAAATATTGCAAAAACGGAACCAACTGACATAAAAGAAGAACCTCATACTTTTAAGGAATTTTATAGTACTTCTACTCCAACAAGGACAGCTAAGAGAAAAACCGGGAAAACTCCCGTTTTACCCACTGAGTTACCATCATTTTTTGATAGGAGTATTGCATCTACTAGTAATTTCCCTACCATTCAAGAAACAAGCACAGTAGCTGAAACTACACCCCCATCGGGTGATAGTACTGTAGAGAATTTAAATATCTCTGATATTTTAGAGCAAACTAGACAAACAATTCAACAATATGTTGACACTCCAGGATATAAAGATTGGTTGGAAGATTTTGATGAATTGCCAAGAAAATATATCGATGAAGGAGTTAGGGATACAAGACATATATTTGATCACAATTATGGTATTGTTCATGATTTGGAAACAAACAAATTTCTTTTAGGGACAACAATGAAACCAGTTGAAATTATTAATAAAAATATAAAAGTTGAGGGTGTAACCTACAAAGGCACTCCAGGTTTATACGAACTACTTTTTAAAAAAGAACCTATTGGTTACAAGAAAGAAGACTTAGATCATTATATGGACATTCTAGCAAGAACTAATGCATATCGCAGAAATCACGACCGTAATGAGCAAGTTCAAGGTAACGGTTCAGTCAAATATGTAACTATTATAGGACCGTACTTACAAACCAAAGGGGTAACGAAAACAAGAAATATTAAAACACCTGCAAAAAATCTCATAGAAGCATTTAGTAGACCTAAGGCTCCATATAGGCAAACAAGGCAGAAACTGGGAATGGGGATATTGAAACTTAACAAAACAGATACGGACTATGTATATTGGGACAACATCAACGAACTTGTTGATAGACTTAGACTTTTAATGGCTTCTCGGGTTGCCGGGCATACTGGACATAATAATGAAATAATCTCAATTATTGAAGAACTACGAGAAGCCAAAGTAATTCTATAAATAAAAGTTTTTGAAGTAAAAAGCAACAGTTGCATATTATATATTGAGTATGTCGGTAAATAAATTTGGAACTCATATCCTAAATGCCAATGAAGACTTATATTACTTTTGCATCCTTCCCATGGTTCTTGGACATTCGACAAAATCAATTAATCTACCGAATGGTGAAACAAGACGTTGTTTTACTATTAGCGGCGATGAAACTACTTTAGCGTTTCCATTTCCAGAAGCAGACGTGATAAAAGTTCACTGTAGTAAAGACATAGATTTTATCATAAATAACAATATATTTAGTTCGATTGAACTATTAGGTCATAAACTCGGTAATGGTGATAATATTTCTGTTGTAAGATCTCTTAAATATTCTGCATCACCTGGAGTGTTATACGCAGGATTGGTTTTAAAGTGTAAGACTGAAAATGAATAAAATTAAGGAGGATGTCGTTAATGAATTGCATAGACCCGCTAGAAGAAATTTTAAACGAAGACGAGTAATCGTAAAAGGGCTTAATGATTTGTTTCAAGCAGATTTAGTTGAAATGCAACCTTACTCAAAATTTAATAGAGGATATAGATATATATTAGTGGTAATCAACACTTTTTCTAAATTCGTTTGGGCACTACCTATTAAAACAAAAACTGGTAAAGAGGTGGCTGCAGCAATGAAAAAAATTCTCAAAGACTTAAAAGAAGCCCCTAAACACCTGCAAGGCGTTCCAAAAAATATACAAACAGATAAAGGAACAGAATTTTATTCCAAAGATTTTCAGAAGCTAATGAAACAGTTTAAAATCAATCACTATAGTACTTTTTCTAATTTGAAAGCAAGTATCGTTGAGCGAGTGAACCGAACATTAAAGAATAAAATGTGGAAAAAGTTTAGTCTTCAAGGAAATTATAAATGGTTAGATATATTGCCTGAAATTGTTAGTGTGTACAATAATACAGTACACTCTACAATTGGTAAAAAACCTAATGCTGTTAACAAATCCTACAACCTATTTACTTGAAGATGAAAACAAATCAGAAATTCAAGGAGGCTTTTACGGAAAAGAATTACAAAAAGTCAGACAAGACATATACTTAATAGAAAAAGTAATAAGAAGAAAAGGAAATAAGGTGTTAGTTAAATGGTTGGGATTAGACAAAACACATAACTCATGGATATTAAAAAAGGATATTTTGTAAAATATTCATCAATAAAACACATTTTTTTATATTACTATTGTTTTATTTTATAATCATATTTAACATATTATTTAAAACAGGTTTTAAAATAATTTCACATAATTCAATTCGTCTTTTAAAATGTTGTTGGTCTACAAACTCTTGAGGCGACATACGAGATTTTCTAGATGCAAACGTCCATGCATGCATCGTATGAAGTTGATTTTTAGTTTCATCAAAACTTACTGATTTCTTCATAATATTTTCTTTCTCTTAATTTTTGTTCGAGCTGGATTGGATGCATTAGTAATAATTCCAGCATTGTACAAACATTCTCACTATTGGTGTTTTCACTTGGCGACAGAGTATCATATACTTTTTGAAGACAATTGATTTCGGAAAACAGACTATTCTTAAAAATGTTGAAGTAACTGTTAAATTGCTGTTTTTGTAAAATATTTAATCTGTTTTCGATTAAAGGTATTTGTTCCCATAATCTGCACACAGTTTCATTTCCAAAACAGACGTAATCATCATGTTTTGTAATCCTCACTATTGGCATTTCACCAAATTTCTCAAAAAGAATGGACATATTTTTCAAAAATATAGTTTCTTGAAAGGCGTTTGAGGAGAAAAAGTAATTCGTTATAACACCCTGATATTTTAGTAGGTCTTTCCAATCATCTTTACTTAGAACAATAGATTGGTTCTTGTTTCCACCAAATTCAACACATGGCGTAAAATCACTTTCTAAACACAAACCAATATTCACAAACTTTGATTTGGATTTATTTAAAGGGTACTGTTTACAATTTACTATGGTTTGATTTTCGATAGAATGTATAGATGTTTTAAACACATTGGACGTTACTCTCTGAGGGCTGAACATTATTAGGCCGTAGAATATAGAAACTAACTAAATAATGATTTGCAGCACATTTTTATAGTCTACTACCCTCCACTTAAATGGAGGAGGGAGATTACTTAACGTTGGAGGAGATAAAAAATTAAACTACAAAAAAATCAAATACTAAAACTTTTAATTCAGATTTTCAAATACATTACAAAAGCAACGTAAGATGAAATAATTGATATTAAAGTCAGAAACAATAATATTATATAAAAATATACATAATTACAATTATGTTTTTTATGAACAAATTCTATCCATTCTGAATAAATGACAGGCTTTTTATCAAAGAAATATTTAATTTTCATATAATTATTAACACTTAAATCATTTTCTGAAATATTATAAGTAAACAAATGTGAGTTTCCATCTATGTAAATCATTCTCATTTGCTTATAACAATCAGTTTCAATTTTATTCTTATTGATGCACACGTCGGCTCTAATTGTGTTAGGAATATGATTAACATATAGTATTCTGCCAACAAGGGAGACTAACACGACTAATGAAAGTAAGAGTGATTGTTCTAAAACAACTAAATAATACTGTTTGTTACAACATTTTATATATTCACACAAATTAGTCAGACAGATCATCAATGAAACAAATTTTATAAAACTTGACAACTTTAACTTCCTTTTCCAATTTCAAAACCGGATAACAATTGTGTATCAAAACCACTTTTATTGAGAGTCTCTTCTAAACATAGTCTTTTAGATTTGGGTTCTTGTTCAGATTGTAAAATAGATAAATTTTTAATCATTGATTCTATATTGACAATATCTTTGTGACCCCATGATAAAGTTTTTGTGGTATTTGAAAGACGATATCTTTTATCGTCATGACTTGTCAAGGCTAGTTTGTTAATCAAATTCGTATAAATATTGTGTAGATGTGACTTAAAAACATACATTGTGCAGTATACTTTTTGACCTTTTTCCACAACATCTTTATAATCTGATAAGTTTAAT